>ML248147.1:11384-100459 GCA_005239495.1 Nicotiana undulata
GAGGGGGGGTTGGATAGAAATTATGAGATTTGTATAAATAATCAGATTAATTATTGCTTAGTCTCATGCTGTCAACAACATACTCTCTTTCCATGTTTTGATATGACTCATTGGTTACTAATGATGTTTTTCCTATTTTTGAAATACGGGGCTTGATCTAGAGGTTTCTTACATGATGAACCTGGTTCATCAGTGCTGGTTCATCTGACATGCGAGGTATGTGTTCTCCACTATACACATTTTGAAATATTAACAGTTAATCATGAGCACAACTCTATCTAAAACAAGATCTTTTCAAAATCTTGTCTTTATCCAAATTTTGAACTAATTCCGTCTACCCAAAAGAGTCCAATCGAATTAAGAAGCCTAGAAAATAGGGTAGCCGTAACCGTCAAATTTAACTGACACTGACATAACTGATTAGACTTCTTCTTGACCCAATATACACCCGTTATATATTAATTACCCATTCCCTTTAAAATCCCATCATCATCACTTCTCTAAACCATCATTCACTTCTATTCTTCAAGCCATAACCGTCGAAACCCTTTCATATCTCTGCTCCAGAACCTTGATCCTAATTTTCTTTTCTTATTTAACACAAAATCACAATGGTTTATACTCCACCACCCGCTACACCATCTTCGTCCTACTCCACCACACCTCAATACAGTATCACACTTTCAGAATCCATCTCCACCCCATCTCAATCCCATCCCTCCACCCTATCTCAATCACATCCCACCACCCCTCAAAAACTCCCATTACGTCTCCCTAAAGCACCATCGTTCCTCAACCAAGCCCTAATCCGGAACCCAGGAGAAGGCGGGTCAAAATGCTTGCCAGGAAAACAGTGGCTACTGGCTCTCTCGCAAAAAAAGTTAAATGTTACGCTTCAAGCCAGCCAGGCTCAAGAGTCAGAAAACTCTAGTGACTCCTTCAAGTCAGCAACTGAGGGGGAAGCAACTGGTTCATCTGATTCTGAACAGGTATCATCAATCCCAAAAACTTGGTCTGAGCTTGAGCCTGAAATCTCTGAAAATATGTTTGTATTTATTGAGTCTGTGGTGGATGTGGAGGTACCTGATAGGTGACGACGAGGTGGTAAAAATAAAATTGAGAAAGAAAAAGATAGAGAGGGAGTCAGGAGTAATGTGAGGGGAACAAGGGAATAAGCTACTCCATTGCCATCTGTGGCACTGGACCAGTAATAGTAGGAGAAAGAGCCAAAGACTTAGGGGGAAGTGACTTAGGCGAAGCTGCTGAGGGGTTAGCAAATCTTGGGAAAGCTTTAGATGAACTTGGTTCATCAATTGAGGAAACCTTAGCAGATATTATGAAGAATTTAGGAGAGAGTTATCGACCAAAGAAGGAAAGGACTCCCAAGGCTAAGAAGGCTGAAACTGCTGGAGCCAGTAAGAAGAGAAAAGTCACTCCCTCTGCTGATTCTGAAACTCCTCTTCCAAGAGGAAGAACTACAAGAAGTGCAATTAGGCAGAGTGGGGAGCAGCTACAAAAAGCCTTTAAGGAGAGTAAGAGAAAGAGAGCTGAGAAGGGAAAAGAGAAAGTGGTTGAGCCTGTAGAGGCTGTTAAGATTGAGGATATGGACCTGGTCCATCAGGAGGAACAAATGGCGGATGCTGAGGTTAAGACACCCAAACCAAAGAAAGCCAAGACTTTTTCCAAGAAGTCTGCATCTGTTTCTGCTGCACCCTCAACTGTTGCCAAGAGAACTAGGTCTACAGTAAAATCAAAGAAAGTTCAGACTGATGAAGAGGAGGGTTGGAGTGCTGAAGAATAAGAAGAGGAGTCTGCTGGAGAGAAAGACAATTTGACAAAGTTTGGGAAGCGCACTATTCTGAAGGGGAGATTATTGAAGGATCTGGAGGAATCTGGCATGGTTTACTTGATGGATAAGCTAGAAGTGCAGGGCTAGAAGGACACGGTCCTTCAATTGGATGGAAAGCTGGCCAGAAGTGAGATAGTCGAGTTCATGGCCAATGCGGTAGTCAAGGATGGCATAGTCTCCAGTCAGGTAAAGGGGACCAAAATTTCTTTTGATGACATAGAACTGGGAGAAGTGCTTGGGATTCCATCTGAAGGCTATGATGATTACACCAAGCAGAAGTGGCCCAGTTGGATGGTCTTCCTACTGCTATGCAAATTACCAGAAGATTTTGTGACAATGCTGAAGAGACTAAACCAAGGGCAGTTTACAAAAGTGAGATGACACCCCCTCACAAGGTAGTGTTTGATTTCATTAACAAGTGTGTACTACCGAGGCATGAGAGAAGGCACATAGAAAATTACATGGACTTAGTTCTCATGGAGTTCGTGGACAGTGGAAAGAAAATCAACTAGTCTTACTTCATCATTCAGCTGTTGGACAGGGTGGTTAATGGTTCCAAGGCTCACGCCATTCCATATGGCTTCATCCTCACAACTGTGCTGGATCTCTACAAAGTGCCTTTGAAGAAGGCAGAAATGGCCACTATCAAGGACCACTTTGGCAAAAATACTCTTCTGTCCTGTGACTATGTTGTTAATGTTCCTGACAATGAACCTGGTTCATCTAGAAAGACGCTTGTGAACAACAAAGTCAGAGCACTTGTGCAGGAGGGAGGGGCTAAGGATGCAGAAAAACTGAGGCTGAAGAACCGCCTAGCCGAGGTTGAATCTGAGAAAGATTCTCTCAGAACTGAGCTTGCCAAAGAGAAGGAGAAGAATGAGGGGATTCTCAAAGATATGTTATCTCTTCTCCAAGCCAAAACCTCTGCCTCCACCCCTTCCCAACCCTAGTAGTCCAGCCTATGTCTTTGACTTTAAGTGACCCAGTTTCAGGATTTTTCTTGTGTTTTGCTTTGTTTGTTTGTTTTGCTCATGGTGGTAACTGTTTTTATTTTCTTCTTGTGGATGTTGGTTGATCAATGCTTCTATCATTGAACTTGTTGTTTTTTGCTCTTCCTCTTATTTCATTTTCTTTGATAGTTTGCATTCTTGGTTTATTATTGATGATTAATCCATGATTGCACTTGTAGTTGCCTCAGTGGCCATGAGTAATTCTTATATATCTTGGATTTCTAATATTTTGCAACATTTTGATGATTCCAAAAGGGGGAAGATGTGCTATGTTTGGAACATGTGATATTTATAACCTAATAAACCTGGTTCATTATGATAAATGCTTAATACTCTAAAAAGTGTTCATGTTGGATTAAAAGGGTTATAGGCCTAAGCACAGAGTTTGACATCATCAAAAAGGGGGAATTTGTTGGCCCAAGAAGCTGAATGGTTTAGAAGATTGACAAAGGAACTCAATGTTGAACCAGGTCCATCACTGGAGACATAAACACAGGCAGAGTTAAAGGCACGTGAGATGAACATGCAGTAGATAAACAAAATCTTTGATTTAAAGAGACATCTGCTGATCGAAAAGATTGAAAAATGATAAGGAGAAGGACTCCTTATTCAGTAAGAACAAAATCAAGATAATGAAGGATTTAGGGAAGTTGAGATTAACTAGAACTCTTCCACCAAGGAAGAGTAGCATCATAATTCTAGTAAATATCTTGTTTACTAATCCTATATGTTGCTCAGTGCTCTTATTGTACAAAAAGCAGAAACTAAGCAAGAATTGAGAGAAAAATTAGCCACGCAATTTTGCAAACAGTTCGTGTGAGAATTAAGTGTGCGACTCTGAAGCTACTTGAACCAGCTAGAAGAACCAGTTCCATCTGTTGTCTTTTAGTCTAGTTTACTTGTAGTAGGTGATTACGACTTGTACCTTTTCAGTTTTATCTAGAAGCATTTGTAATAGGTACTGTGTGTTCAAGTTATAGCTAATTTGGAGTTTGTCTCAAATAGCTATAGGCTAGTTTGCTACAAAGAGATTAGAGGTAATTCTTAGGTTTACAAAAGAGTTTTTGTAAATGTTGTTTGGCTCATTGATTTAGTGAAGAGTTTGGAAAAATCCTACGGGAAGAAGGTCGTGGTTTTTTCACCTTTTGAGCCAGGTGTTTTTCACGTAAAAATCTCTATGTTCTTTAATTTCTATATTTATTATTCCGCAAACTGTATATGTTTGAACATATAGAAGAACCTGGTCCTTCTATAACTAGTGCACGCAAAAATTGGACACCACACAAATCATCCCCCCCCCCCTCTTGTGTGGTATTGACGTTAAGAATATCAAACAGTTCCTTCATTTTTGCAAAATTTGTTGAATTAATCGTTAAAAGATTCCAAGCCATTATCTGTTCTAAGGCGCTTAACATGTTTTCGCGTTGCTTCTCAATCAAAACTTTTCTTTTTTTGAAAGTTAAGAAAATATTACTTTTATTTTTCAGGAAATAAACCTAAACTTTCCTTGAATAACATCAATGAAAGTTAACGTATACCTGGCACCACCTTTTGACAGGGTACGTGAAGGACCACAATGATCTGAACGAATGTAATCTAAAGTACCTTTTGTTCTATGAATTGCTGGATATTTGAAGCTGACTCTTTTCTGCTTCCCGAATGCATAGTGATTATAGAACTCCATATTTTCTGTACTTTGGCCACACAAGTGACGTCTTGCTGAGGATGGAGAGACATTTTTCACTCATATGCTCCAATTGCATATGCCACAATTTGGTGATGTCAGAATCTGATTTATCTGATGTTGAAATTGCAGCATCACCTAAAACATTAGATCCCAATAAAGTATACAACATACCAGATTTTCGTGCTTTCATGATCACAAGAGGCCATGAGAAACTTTCATAACTCCACCTCCACCCACGTACTTCCACCCAATAGATTCTAGAGTGCCAGAAGAGATGAGATTTTTCTTAAAGTTAGGAACATGGCTAACATCGGTGAGAGATCTCACTATACCATCGTACATTTGATTCGGTTTGTACCTTTTCCAATAACTTAGCAAGAAGCATTGTTGTCTATCAAGACAACTCCACCTCCAATAGAATCATATGTGGTAAGTAAATATCGTTGGGAAACATATGGAGGAACAACCTGAATCTAAAATTCACTCATTGTTAGATTTGAAACTATTATTAGTTAATAAAAAAATAGTTCCATCAGTCTCATCATCAGCTACACTTGCTTCGGCAATATCCGTATTTTGTGCTCATTTTTCTTTTCTGTATGTTTTTCTTTGTTTTTTATCTCGAATCATCCAGGAATAATTTGGCATTTCTTATGACAGTATTTGCCTATGACATTTCTTTATCTTGATTTTGACCTTAATTTAGGTATCTCGCTATTTGAATCCTTCTTATTGGATCTACCTCTTATAAACAAGCCTTTCCTTTGGTTCCTACTACTTTTCCCAGTAATATCTCTATCTATTTGTTCTTCTGATTTTAAAGTAGATTTGATATCTTTATAAGAGATATTATCTTTTTCACAAAGCATAGTATCTCTTACATGCTTAAACGACTGGGGTAAGGAAACAAAAAATAACACGGCTTGATTCTCATCTTTGATTTTAGATTCTATGTTACTTAAATCCATAAGAAGAGAATCAAAAGTATCAAGATATGTAAGTATAGAGGTACCTTCAACCATACAAAATGTATAGAGTTTTTTGCCATAGGTAAAGCCTGTTTTCTATTGTTCTTTTCATATATTGGGTTTTCATCTTTTCCCATATGTCTTTGGCTGATCTTTCTGCAGCAACTTCACGCAAAACCTTATTTAAGAGATTTAAAATAGTACCTACTTTTGCCTTTTTGTCTATGACGGCAAACTCCTCGTCCATTATTTTATTTGGCTTCTTATCCTTTCTTTGTATTGCCAAATCTAAACCATCATGAATTAGGATAACTTCCATCTTTAGCCACATTCCGAAGTTTGCACTTCGGTCAAATTTCTCAACATAAGTCATTGTTAGAATCATATGGACTATTGAAACAAACTCGATTAGATCAGGATCTGATACCAATTTGTTAGGATCGGGAACCTGGGTAGTACAAATAAAAGTTGGCTTCATTATTATAAATCAAGTTATTGAATATTTTGAATAAATCCCTAAATTCAAAACTCCGTGTTATCCAATAAAAACCTAAAATTTCTAATAATAAATCAAAATCCCCTACACGATTAGTTACAAACAATTTTGACAAGCATTTGGCGTATCAGGTCGTTTAAACAAAAATCCTATTAATAGATAGGAAGCCCAACCAATTCCCGAAAAATATAAATTTGTATCAAATTCGAGCTAGTAACTAATCCCAACATGGAAGTACTAAAAAAACTCGTATAAGCAAACACATCTCAAATAGTTAGCCAAACAACGATATAATAACAATAACAAAGACAATGCAAGTTGATAATAACAGTAATTAAAGAAGATAAAGAAGGCACAAATCTAACGTGGTTCGATCAAGGTGGCCTACATCCACAAGCAGAAATGAGCAATTTCACTATACCAACAAGAGTACAAACGAGAATACAAAATTAGAGTAAATACTCTAATTAGTCTCAAATACCCTAAGAGAATAACCGCACAAGATCACTCCAAAGAAAGGATTTACACAAGTGTTTCCTAACACTCACTCTCTTACAAAATACTATATAATGAAAGAGGAGACAAAAGGTTAGC
This sequence comes from Nicotiana undulata, assembly GCA_005239495.1. Taxonomy (NCBI): domain Eukaryota; kingdom Viridiplantae; phylum Streptophyta; class Magnoliopsida; order Solanales; family Solanaceae; genus Nicotiana; species Nicotiana undulata. Next base: position 17,989 of record ML248147.1, read on the forward strand.
AGAAATATTTCTACTATTGTATCTAAATGTGTGTTTGAAATGAGAGAGATGACACCCCTTTTTATACGACCCATACTTGGACTCCAAGCACTAATAAAAAGAAAAAGAAAATTGATCAAATTATCTCTACCATACAATTCATATTTTGGCTCAAGGAAAAAAAATATTGCAAGTCAGCTCTTCTTGCAAATAGGCTTATGCCTACATGAGATGGTTCCTGTTAGCAAAATTATTGGTCATATTGCATTACCAGATGTGAATCCGTATTAGTCTGAGCTCTAAAGTGAGCATCAGACAGCAAGTGCGAAACAAAATAAATAAAAAAAACTATAGTACGCGTACGAGTTACGTTGCATCCTTGTGTACTAACTCTTGTATGATTTTATAATCTCCTTCACAATTTCCCATTAATGAAACTTCATGGTTGGAATGGCAAGCTAGAGAGGGGGTTGGTGGAGGAGTTGAGGTCAGAAATATAGTCGGGGCAGGAGAAACAATGTTTTTTCATAATAGGTCATGTGCCGAACTTGCATATTTGGTGATGACACGGAGATAGGGGCGGAGCTAAGATATTTACTTTATAGGTTTTGAATTTTAGAATGATGACTTTAAGTGGTAATATTTAAATTTTAAATTTAATATTGATACTAAATTTAGAAATTTACTAACACAAAATATTGTTTGAGCAAAAGTCACTAAATTCAACAGAACTTATTATTGGGCTTCTAGCTCCACCTCGATAGAGACCTTCCTTTGCCTCAGTGACCAGATAGAGACTAGGCTTTGATCAGTCCCAAATATAAGGGGGAAAATTTAATTGCATAGTAATGACATTCCATTTCTCTTCTATGGCATGATGAAAATTTTACGGTAAACATATGTTAAAGAATCAGATTTTTCAATACTTTATAATGTTATTTCGAAAATTCATCATATATTCCTGATTTGCTATTCTGCTCGCTAGTGTTATCTCCCGTTTTATTCGGATAGTCTTTACTTTGTAAGAATGTCGTTTTTCTTCTATCTATTGCTTTTGATGTTCAAAACAATTTGACATTTCGTGTGCCATGGAAGGTTTTGGAATTTCATTTGACCGTGGAGTCATTGACTGTTGGGTCTGGCCCTCTTCTTTGTGGGTTTTAGGATTCCCTAGTCAAATAGGCCTAATTTTGGAAAATAGCCACTTTTAACATCGATAACCAAACATTAGTTCAAACTTCAGGAACGAAGTTTGGACATTTATCAATTCAAACTCTATGAATGATTCCATAAAGTTTGAAACTCAAGCAAATTTTCACACTTTAATTGTAAAATTTAAATTACGAAAATCTTTATTAGTGTTTGAAGTAATAAAGATGAGATAGTTTGACTCGGCACGGAGTTAAAGAAAAAAAAAAAGACTTTTAAAATTTGTGGCCTTAAAAATTTAAGAGGTAAAAGTTTTTTGGGGCTATGACATTTATGTGGCTAAAAAAGTTTCTCAGTAAGGGTAAAATGGATAAAATGGAGAATTTAAAATTGAATTATTTTCAAATTTAGAAATGTATTATTTATTTTAAAACAGACTAAAAATGAAAGTACCTCGTCTAATTTGAAACGGATGGAGTACTATCTTTTCACTTATAGCTATTTCACTCCTTAGGGGAGACAGTGAGTGAAAATATTATTTCACTGATACTAGGGCCAAAATTTGGCCCAAGCCCAAATGACTCGTTCAACTCGTCCAAGGTTGTGTTAGTTATTGACCCGTCCATTTGTTAAACTCAGCCTATTTTGACCTAACTCATCTCAACCTATTTAAAGTTGGGCTTATTTTTAACCCAAATTGATTCATGAGTAGCTTATCTTAGAAATATTATTTTTTTGTTTGATATGTTATATATGACCATACCAAAAGAAAAAAAAGTCTTATTTAATAGTTATACAATTCATAAGAAAATAATATATTAATTAAAGTTTGGTAAGAGTTGGACGGGTTGGGTTATGAGCTAAATTTTAGCCCATCTTGATCCAACTCATCTCAACCCAAGTAAGTTTTGGGCGGGTCATTTGATCTGCCTGTTTATTCACTCAACTTATTTTGACCCATCCAAAATCGGCTCAACCCGCTCATTTCACACCTCTATTTTGGTAAGAGTTGGATAGGCGGGAATGTAATAAAAATTGCACGAGACGCCATATTTAGTCGCTTCCATTTAACATGACCCATTTTTTAATTTTTTTTAACTTGTACCCACTATTTAAACAACTTCAGGCATTTTTCTCCTCTTTCTTCTTCTTCATCTTCTTCTTCTTCTTCTTATTCTTCTTCGGGTAACAGTGATTCTAAGAAACGGGAACCGAGATTAAACAGAAATTTCAAAATAACTAAACCAATACTTGAAATCTCTAAGAAAATAAACCAAACTGAGATTATTTGGTTTGGTATTTCATAACCGAAAAATTGAACCAGAGTTTTCATAATCCAATTCGAAGTGCCTGATGTCAGAAGTAACGAAAAGTCATATGTGTTTTTAATAACTTTTTAGATGCCTTGACTATTTTTTTCAATTGGATAAATCTTTATTTTCAGGTCAAATTCAAAAAAAGATTAACTAAAACTTTATTATTTTTAGCCAAATAAAGATTTTTAGCCTAAATAATGTAGTTCTATTCAAGTTTTATTATAAAGTGTGTTCGAAAAAATTTATCCAAAAAAGCAACATACTTAAAAAGGCAAAAATATATTTTATTTATAAAAGAAATACCACAGATACAGAAAAATCCATGTGGCAGGCGAGTGCACTCACACTCTTTGCCACATCAGCGTCCAGAGGGTAATGGCTCTCAAAAGGCCAAGTTGAGAGGGGTAATTAAGACCACGAATAGTTTAAGGATGTAACTAATAATCCGTGTCAAGTTTAGGGGGTGTTAAGGTATTTTTCCTTTTCTTAATTGCAAAATGGGTGTCACGACCCCAAATCCACTAGTCGTGATTGCACCTAACTCAACCCGCTAAGTAAGCCAACTAGTAACTATCCAATTCTAATTATATTAACAAGACAAATAAACGATAGTAATTTACTAAATTTTATACATTTTCCAAGGACTGGTAGTACAAATCATGAGCTTCTAAGAATAGAGTTTACAAAGATGAAATGTAATAAATACATAGTCTGTTTGAAAAGTACATAAACAGAGTTTTATAGATCTAAAACTACTACGAACAAGGGGCAGCTACAATCGGGACGTAGGTACATCTTCAATCCAGCTCCCATCAAACACAGCAACATCAACAGCCAACATCTGCACGCAAGGTGCAGAAGTGTAGTATGAGTACAACCGACTCCATGTACTCAGTAAGTAACAAATCCAACCTTAGGTTGAAAGCACTGACGAGCCAATACAAGGGCGGGTCCAATACTAATATCTCACAACAGTTCACAACAGCATAATACAAGTAATAAAAGGGGTATCTTAGAGGTAAAAATGTTGAGCTCATTCACAGTTCAAAAAGAAAGTAGTCATGCCTTTCAAGTACCTCAGTTAGAAATCCAAATCTTTTCCCAAAAGTGCCAAAAAAATACGAGTAAGTTTGAAAACTGTAATTTTTCCAAATATCCTTCCCACAATAAATAAAATCTTTCATTTTCCTTCCAGATAGCAAGTATAAAATACCTCTCTATGCCCACATATCAACGTGTATAATAAGTCATGAATGACGCGATACCGAACAACATGAGGAAAAAATACATATTTATGCTTGTTTGTCATGTGTGCATACCAATGTCATGTATCTCAGAGATGAATTATGCACCCACACTCTCAGAGCACTCAATCTCACTGTGTCACACTTTTCACTCATTATGCTCAACCACTCGGTACTGTATATGGCCCATACGGCCAAGGGAAGATCCATCCCGGAGTATATACATCACTGACCCTCAGTCACTTAGTATCGAGGAAAGGCTAATCCGTCCGCATGGAGAAGATCCATCTCTAGGTATATAAGTTCTTCGGACAAGATCCGTCCCACGATGTAATCAACCGCACTCACTGGGGGTATGTACAGACTCCGAAGAGGTTCCTACAGCCCTAACGCTATCATAAACCAGATCCAGGAATAAACTAATATAACATGCTGCGGCGTGCAGCCCAATCCCATAACTATCACTCATAAAGAGGCTCTCAGCCTCACTCGGCCATCAATTTCTCTAGTCTCACTCACGGGCTCACAATGTCATGAAATTAGCCCGATGACAATGATATGATGTATCAATAAACAACAACTGAGAGTGAGATATGATATGAATGCATGAATATGGCTGAGTATAAAATATCAATAAAATCATTGAGATGGAAGCATGAAATTACCAATATAGGTCCTAACAATATCAGCATAAATCCTAAACATGATATTTAGCATGTCTAACAGCTCAGTTACTTTATCATATGGTGAAAACATAGATATCAATCAAATAGGGCCATTATAAAGTGCCATGGAAATAATGGAGTCACAATTTACAGGATGCACGCCCACACGCCCGTCACCTAACATGTGCGTCACCTAAATACAAATCACATAAGACGTAATCTGGGGTTTCAAACCCTCAGAACTAAGTTTAGAAGAGTTACTTACCTCGAACAAGCCAATTCCAATACTGAGCAAGCTAAGCGATGCTCCAAAAATGCCATCCCGCGTGATCCGACCTCCGAACGGCTCTAAAGTAACAAAAAACAACTCAAGTAGATCTACCAATGCTAAAGGAACCAATCCCGTTTGTAAGAGATCAATTCTTAAATCAAAAGCCCGAAATCGGCCAAAATATCAAACCCGAGCTTGCACCTCGGAACCCGACAAAACTTAAAAAAAACCGACAACCCATATAATTACGAATCCAACCATACAAAATTCACTCAATTCCAACTCCAAATCGATGTTTAAAACTCAAAAATTTATTTTATGAAACTTTAGGCCAAAACCCCAAATTTCTCTTTAACATTCATCAACCAGTTGCCAAAAATGAAGATAGATTCGTGAAATATAATCAGAGCCGAGTAGAGAACACTTCCCCCAATCCTTGTGATGCAATTTTCCCCAAATATTGCCTCAATCTGAGTCCCACATCTCAAAATAGGAATAAATACCAAAACCCTCAATTTTTATAGCTTCTGCCCATCGATTTTTGCATTTGCGAACAAAAGGCCGCTGTCGCGGTGTCGCTTTTGCTACAAAATTCCCGCTCATGCGAAATTACACTAGAGGTCTGATCATCCGTACATGCGCAACAGGCACCGCTTCTACGCAAGCGCATGTGTGCGACAAAATGCACTTCTGCACAAACGCGCATATGGGACAACAACTTCCGCTCTTGCGCACACACATGCGGCCTCTTCCTCCGCATCTTCGATGATCCCCAACCAAGCCGTCCTTCTCTTCTGCGACCAACCGCCCACATCTTCGGACTCGCATCTGCGCCCATTCTTCCCTATATGCGGAAACACCAGAACCAGCAGCCTTCAGCAATGCAACATGAAAGAAAATGATCTGAACCTCGTTTGAAACTCACCCGAGCCACTTGGGATCCCGTCCAAATATACCGACAAGTCCCATAACATAACATCGACCTACTCGATGCCTCAGAACCCACATAACAACATCAAAACAATGAATCAAACCTCAAATCGAAATCTATGAACTTTGAACTTTCAATTTCAAAAACTCGCACCGAAACATATCAATTTATCCTCGAATGAACACATATTTTGCAAATAAATCCCAAATGACATGACGAAGCTATTCAAATTTCCGGAACCATGATCCGAATATGATATCCTTAAAGTCAACTTCTGGTCAAACTTATGAACTTTCCAAACCTTCACATTTCCAGTTTCTTTGCCAACCTGAGCCGAAACTCTCTAGAAACTTCCAAATGCAAATTCAAGCATAGGCCCGAGTCCAAAATCACCATCTGGACCTAACGAAACCATCAAAACTCCGTTGGGGGTACAAATTCAGAAAAAACCAAACTTAGTCAACTATTTCAACTTGAAGCTTCAACAATGAAATTCATTCTACCAAAACGATTCTGAATAACCTGAAAACCAAAACCGACGATTCATATAAGTCATAATAAATCATACATAACTACTTATGCCTGTAAACTACTAAGCGACGTGCACTACTCAAAATGACCGGGGAGTCATTGTGAGCACCCAATTTTTGCCCCACATGGAAACTACTCCTAAAAATAATCCAAAAAATAATTTTTATGAATTTTAGGAGTTTTTCTTTATTTAGTTGCATTTCATGCATGTTTAATACTTTAAAATTATAGAATAATCATAAAAATTATCACTTTTATATTTCATGCCATCTTAGGTTTAATTTGCATCTTTAGGAATTAATCACTCTTTAATTGATAAATTAATATATAATAATGCCACAACCCCAAATCCTAACAGGTCGTGATGGCGCCTATCGTGAAACTAGGCTAGCCAACCATCACACTACTACGCATTTGTTATATTATAATAATTCACAATCCAATAATAAACAGTAAACATAGCATAAAATAAAATCTTTAAGTCTTAGCGCCCCAATAATAGTCTAAACAAACTCTAAACAAAACCTCCCAAGACTGGAGTCAACATGGCCACGAGCATCTACGAAATAAAACTAACTCTACTAATGTCTTAAATAACGTCTAGGAATGAAATGCCAAAACTAAATAAGTAAGGGAAATGGAGAAGTTGTGGACGCTGGACAGCTACCTCGAAATCCCGTAAGCTGCTGATAACGAACTCGGACGACGACTGCTCCGAATCAATACCTGGATCTGCACACAGAGGTTCAGGGAGTAATGAGAGTACGCAAACTCAGTAGTAATGAAAATAAATCGCAGTCTGAGAAAATACGAAACACACAACACAGATACACCGATTCACAAAACAGTAAAACACCAAGTCGCCATAAGGTATTCATCAAACTCATAGGTTCGAAAACCATTTTCCAGAAATCCTTTGAAACAAGTATAATATCAATGTATCTCAGTAAAACTCTCAGTAAAATCAGTTTGAAAAACGAAGTGAATCGTAGTCAAAAACTCAGTACAATTTATCATAAATCTGTCCCTCGGGCCAAAATCATTTCTCATAACAATCTCAGTATCAGCCCATCAGGCAACCTCGCAGTCACTCAATATTACCCCATCAGGCAACCTCACAGTCACTCGATATTAGCCCATCAGGAAACCTCACAGTCACTCAATATTAGCCCCATGGGCAACATCACTCATTAGGTACCTGCGCTCACTAGGGGGTGTGTACAGACTTCAGAGGGGCTTCTACAACCCAAGCGCTATAAACAAGCCACATCATGGCATAAATCACTCACAATATAGGCCCGCAACCTCACTCATATCATAACATCCTCACCATATAGGCCCGCAGCCTCACTCGGTCAGACACTCTCAACTTGCCCTTCGGCCATGAATATACCGGGTTCTCGACCCAAAAATAGTGTTTCATTTTCATTAAATAGTATCAAAATACTCTGAGCGTCAAAACACTTTATCAAGAAAAGGCTGAGTGAAAATAATAACATATTAGTGAGGAAAATAGTAAAAACAGCCCCAAGGGGTAAACAATTTGGCACTAGGCCCCAAACATGGCTTACAGCCGAAAACACATCAAATATATTGCAATACTATTAAGCATAGGCTTAAAAATCAGTTTCGCAACTCAATAGTAGCCTAAATAGGGAATATATTTCCAAAGTTCCAACCTTTGTATTCCAAAACCCGTGAAAGGGTGTAGAGTCCGGGGTTTCATACCCTCAGGACAGGATTTAAAGACATTAGTTACCTCAAACTAGCCCGAAAACTATTCCGCAATACGCGTGCCGCTCGAATCAACTCCCGAGCGCTCCAAATCTATAAAGATCAGACTTTTATCATCAAATTATGCTTAAGGAATGAATTCCAATTGAAAAATACCAATTTTAGCTGAAAACCCGAAATTTGCTAAAACCCGACCCCCGGTCCCGCATCCCGAAACTCAGAAAGTTTTATACCAAAATATGCTTCGTCATATCACGAGTCCGTACATATAAAGAACGCTAAAATCGGAGTCCGTTTGATCCCGCAAACTGACTCCTAAAGGTCTTATAATCTCAAGCCCTAACTCCCCCTTTTTCTACTGATTTTCATGAATTTACACTGATATTATGTTCCTTAATCACCTGTAATCGAGTTTCAAGGTCCAAAATACTTACCTCTATGATGAACCTTGATTTTCCCTCTCCAAAATCGCTTCAAAAGCTTCTTCCTGTTCAAAAATGGTGTTAAAATAGGTTATGGTCGCGGAGGGTTTAATTATATTCTGTCCTGGGATTTCCGCACCTGCAACCCATTACTCGCACCTGCGGGACCGCACCTGCGGTCCCCTAACCCCACCTGCGACCTTCGTGCACCTGCAGAGCCTTTTTCGCTCTGAATACTGGACTGGTAGCTGTTATTGTATGCAAACTCCGCTAGTGGCAGAAACTGATCCCATGAACCACCAAAATCAATCACACAAGCCCGTAACATATCCTCCAAAATCTGGATAGTCCGTTCCGAGTGCCCGTCGGTCTGAGGGTGAAATGCAGTGCTCAACTCTACATCAGTACCCATACCTCTCTGTACGACCCTCCAAAATTGAGATATGACCTGTGTACCCCTGTCAGAAATGATAGAAACCGGAACTCCAAGCAACCAGACAATCTCCTTAATGTAAATGCCAGCTAACCGCTCTGAAGTATAAGTAGTACTGACAGGAATGAAATGCACGAACTTGGTCAATCTATCCCCAATACCCAAATAGCATCAAAACCCTTCGAAGTCCGTGGAAGCCCAACTACAAAGTCCATAGTAATCCGCTCCCACTTCCACTTCGGAATATCTTACCTCTGAAGCAAACCACCTGGTCTCTGGTGCTCATACTTGACCTGCTGACAGTTGAGACACCGTGCTACATACTCAACAATATCTCTCTTCATCCGCCTCCACCAATACTGCTGTCTCAAGTCCTGATACATCTTCACCGCACCTGGATGAATGAAGTACTGCGAGATATATGCCTCTGCTAATATAAACTCTTGAATACCATCCACATTAGGCACGCAAATACGACCCTACGTCCTCATAACTCGTTCATCACCGATAGTCACATCTCTGGCGTCACCTCGACGAACTTTATCCTGAAGAACCAACAAGTGTCGGTCATCATACTGGCGAGCTTTAATCTGATCATAAAGAGAAGACTAGGAAGCCATGTAGCTAATACCCGCGGAGGGTCTGACAAATCCAATCTCACCAACTGGCCCGCTAAAGCCTGAACATCAAGTGCTAAAGGTCGCTCTGCTGCTGACAGGTATGCTAGACTCCCCAAACTCTTGGCTCTGCGACTCAAGGCATCGGCCACCACATTGGCCTTTCCTGGGTGATACAAAATAGTAAGATCATAATCCTTGAGAAGCTCTAACCATCTTCTCTGACGCAAATTCAAGTCCTTCTGCCTCAGCAGATACTGCAAACTACGATGGTCAGTGAAAATCTCACACTGTACTCCATACAAATAATGCCGCCAAATCTTTAAGGCATGAACAATGGCAACTAACTTAAGATCGTGCACTGGGTAATTCTTCTCGTGCACCTTCAACTGTCTAGACGCGTAGGCAATCACCCTACCGTCTTGCATCAACACCACTACCAAACCAACTCTATAAGTGTCACAATAGACTGTATAAGAACCCGAACCAGTAGGCAAAACCAAAACCGGAGGCTTGGTTAATGCTGACTTGAGCTTCTGAAAGCTCTCCTCGCACTTGTCGGACCATTTGAATGGAGCACCCTTTTGGGTCAATCTAGCCAATGGTGAAGCAATAGATGAGAACCCTTCTACAAAGCGATAGTAATATCCCGCCAAACCAAGGAAACTCCTAATCTGTGTAGCTGAGGACGGTCTAGGCCAACTCTGCACCGCCTCAATCTTCTTCGGATCAACCTGAATACCCTCACTAGACACCACGTGCCCCAAGAAAGCTACTGAACCAAGCCAAAACTCAGACTTGGAGAATTTTGCATAAAGCTTCTCCTCCCTCAATTTCTGTAACACAACTCTCAAATGCTGATCATGCTCCTCCTGGCTACGAGAATAAACCAGGATGTCATCAATGAACACAATGACGAACGAATCAAGGTACGGCTGAAACACACTGTTCATCAATTGCATGAACGCGGCTGGGGCATTGGTCAGCCCAAATGACATAACCAGGAATTCGTAATGACCATATCTGGTCTTGAAAGCAGTCTTCGGAATGTCAGAATCCCGAATCTTCAACTGATGATACCCAGACCTCAAGTCAATTTTGGAGAACACCTTAGCTCCTTGAAGCTGATCAAATAAGTCATCAATACGAGGCAAAGGATAACGGTTCTTCACCGTAACCTTATTCAGCTGCCTATAATCAATACACATACGCATGGAGCCATCTGTTTTTTTCACAAACAACACCGGTGCACCCCAAGGTGACACACTAGGCGGAATGAACCCCTTTATCTAAGAGTTCCTAAAGCTACTCTTTCAGTTCTTTCAACTCCGTTGGTGCCATGCGGTAAGGTGGAATAGAGATAGGCTGGGTGTTTGGCACCAGGTCGATACCAAAATCAATATCCCTATTAGGTGGCATGCCTGGCAGGTCTGCAGGGAATACATCCGAAAAGTCACGGACTACAAGAACAAAATCAACAGATGGAGTCTCACTACTAACATCCCTCACAAAAGCAAGATAAGATTTACACCCTTTCTCAACTATATGCTGAGCCTTTAAATAAGAAATCACTCTGCTAGGTACATGCTTTATAGACCCTCTCCACTCAACTCTCGGAACTCCAGGCATAGATAAGGTAACGGTCTCAGCGTGACAATCAAGGATAGCATGACATGGGGACAACCAATCCATTCCAAGAATTACATCAAAATCAACCATACTGAGTAACATCAAGTCCACTCGGGTCTCCAGACCCCCAATAAATATAATACACGACCAATACACACGGTCCACAATAATAGTATCGCCCACCGGAGTCGAAACATGAACAAATGTGACTAAAGACTCACGAGGCATATTCAGAAAATGAGCAAAATAGGATGAGACATAAGAGTACGTGGAACCAGGGTCAAATAAAGCCAAATCATCACTGTGACAAACTGAAATAGTACCTGTAATCACCGCATCTGAGGCCATAGAATCAAGCCTAGCCGGAAGTGCATAAATACGTGGCTGGCCTCCACCTGCTCGACCTCCCCCTCTAGGGCAGCCTCTATATGCCTGACCACCTCCCCTAGCTGCCAGAGTAGGTGGTGAAGTGACTGGGGTTGAACCCTATGCTGAGATGAACTACTAGGACGACGGGGACACTGCCTCCACTCATGTCCAAACTCTCCACACTCATAACAATTACCTGGAGCTGGAGATGAAAACTGACGAGAACCTCTACCAACCTGATAACCACCAGACGAACCATGCATAGAAGAACCCGGATAAGATGATGCTCGGGCGGAGCTTTGAGCTGGAAGGGCACTAAAAGATGAACGTCCCTGATGAGAATTGCGAGGACCCTTCCCCGAAGATACACCACTATAAGCTGCGCAAACTGGATGTGGAGGTCTAAATGGACGACCTCTGCTGTGCTGAAACTGCCCTCTAGAAGGGGCACCACTGAAGCTACCTGCTCCCCGAGGCCTCTTGGTATCTCTCTCCTCACGCTCCTGCCTGCGAACCGACTCAATGTCCCGAGCAATGTCAACTACCTGCTCAAATGTAGCTCCAGACACTCTCTCTGGTCATCAAGATCCGAAGCTGATAAGTAAGACCATCTACAAACCTCCTAATCCTCTCCCTGTCAGTAGGGTCAAACTAAGAAGCATGTCTAGCCAACTCAAAAAACCTTATCTCGTACTGAGTAATTGATATCTCTCCCTGGCGCAGCTGCTCAAATTGTCTGCGCTGCTCCTTTCTGTGGGACTGAGGAACATACTTCTCCAAAAAAATCATAGACAACTGCTACCATGTGAGTGGTGCTAAACCAACCGGCCTACGCCTCTCGAATGCCTCCCACCAAGTTAAAGAAGCACCCGCAAACTGAAATGTAGCAAACGAGACCCCACTGGTCTCCAAAATACCTGCAGTACGTAGTATCCTCTGGCACTTATCCAGAAAACCTTGGGCATCCTCACCCACTGTGCCGCTGAAAGTCGGAGGCTGAAGTCTACTGAACCTCTCCAGCCTACGCTGCTCGTCCTCAAGCATAGCAGGGATCACATAATACTGAACTGGGGCGACCGGTTGAGCTGAGGCTGCTCCCGGTGTCTGAATACCCCATATAGCCTGCTCAGGTGTCCGGGCAGCTGGAGTCTGATTGCCTCCCCGGCCTAAGCTACAGTGGCAGTAGTGGACATAGCAACTGCCTGAGCTAAACTGGAACACACTGTCAATATCTGAGCCAGGGTCTCCTGATGACCCGGAATAACAATAGGCGCTGCCGGTGAGCACCATCGGCAGGAACCTAATCCTGAAAAATAGGGGGATCTTGTGGTACTACCTCGACTACTGCCTGAGCTGGTCCCAGACCTCTACCACGGCCTCGACCCCTTATGGGTCTAGCTAGTGTCTGGTCACCTTGATCGGTATTGCATGTTCTCACCATCTGTGAGAGAATGAAACAACATGAGTTTATATTTCAAGAATCAATAGATTGACACGAAAGAGTTCAAGAAATTGAGATTTTTCCTAAGAGTTCTGCACCCTCTCGAAGATAAGTACAGACGTCTCCGTACCGATTCACAAGACTCTACTGAACCTGCTCATGACAGTTGAGTCCTATGTAACCTAGTGCTCTGATACCAACTTGTCACGTCCCCAAATCCTAACAGGTCGTGATGGCGCCTATCATGAAACTAGGATAGCCAACCATCACACTACTACACATTTGTTCTATTATAATAATTCACAGTCCAATAATAAACAGTAAACATAGCATAAAATAAAATCTTTAAGTCTTAGCGCCCCAATAATAGTCTAAACAAACTCTAAACAAAACCTTCCAAGACTGGAGTCAACATGGTCACGAGCATCTACGAAATAAAACTAACTCTACTAATGTCTTAAATAAAGTCTAGGAATGAAATGCCAAAACTAAATAAGGAACAGAAATGGAGAAGCTGTGGACGCTGGACAGCTACCTCTAAATCCCATAAGCTGCTGATAACGAACTCGGACGACTACTGCTCCGAATTAATACCTGAATCTGCACACAGAGGTGCAGGGAGTAATGATGAGTACGCCAACTCATTAGTAATGAAAATAAATCGAAGTCTGAGAAAATACGAAACACACAGCACGGATACACCAATTCACAAAACAGTAAAACACCACGTCACCATAAGGTATTCATCAAAGTCATAAGTTCGAAAACCGTTTCCAGAAATCCTTTGAAACAAGTATAATATCAATGCATCTCAGTAAAACTCTCAGTAAAATCAGTTTGAAAAACGAAGTGAATCGTAGTCAAAATTTTTTTTATCATAAATCTGCCTCTCGGGCCAAAATCATTTCTCATAACAATCTCAGTATCAGCCCATCAGGAAACCTCACAGTCACTCAATATTAGCCCATCCGCAACCTCACAGTCACTCAATATTAGCCCATCAGGCAACCTCACAATCACTCAATATTAGCCCCGCGGGCAACATCACTCATTAGGTACCTGCGCTCACTGGGGATGTGTACAGACTACGGAGGGGCTCCTACATCCCAAGCGATATAAACAAGCCACATCATGGCATAAATCACTCACAATATAGGCCCACAGCCTCACTCATATCATAACATCCTCACCATATAGGCCTGCATCCTCACTTAGTCAGACACCTCAACTTGCCCTTCAGGCCATGAATATAGCGGGTTCTCGACCCAAAAATAGTGTTTCATTTTCAATAAATAGTATCAAAATACTCTGAGAATCAAAACAATTTATCAAGAAAAGACTGAGTGAAAATAATAACATATTAATGAGGAAAATAGTAAAAACAACCACCAAGGGGTAAACAATTTGGCACTAGGCCCCAAACACGGCTTATAGCCCAAAACACATCAAATATATTGCAATACTATTAAGCATAGGCTTAAAAATAAGTTTCGCAACTCAATATTTGCCTAAATAGGGAATATATTTCCGAAGTTCCAACCTTTGTATTCTAAAACCTGTGAAAGGGTGCAGAGTCCGGGGTTTTATACCCTCAGAACAGGATTTAAAGACATTACTTATCTCAAACTAGCCCGAAACCTATTCCGCAATACGCTTTCCTCTCGAATCAACTCCGGAGCGCTCCAAATCTATAAAGATCAAACCTTTATCATCAAATTATGTTTAAGGAATGAATTCCAATTGAAAAATACAAATTTTAGCTGAAAACCCGAAATTTGGTAAAACCTGACCCATAGGCCTGCATTCCTGAACTCAAAAAGTTTTATACCAAAATGTTCTTTGTCATCTCACGAGTCTGTACATATAAAGAACGCTAAAATCGGAGTCCGTTTGACCCCTCAAACCGACTCCTAAAGGTCTCATAATTTCAAGCCCTAACTCCCCATTTTTCTACTATTTTCATGAATTTACACTGATATTATGTTCATTAATCACCTATAATCAAGTTTCAAGGTCCAAAATACTTACCTCTATGATGAACACTCATTTCCCCTCTTCAAAATCGCCTCAAAAGCTTCTTCCCGTTCAAAAATGGTGTTAAAATAGGTTATGGTCGCGGAGGGTTTAATTATATTCTGTCCTGGGATTTCCGCACCTGCAACCCATTACTCGCACCTGCGGGACCGCACCTGCGGTCCCCTAACCCCACCTGCGGAACTTGTCCGCTCCTGCAAGCCCGCACCTGCGGTCAAACTTTCGCAGGTGCGGTTACACCAGCATCAGCAGCTGAAGCTGCATATTTCAAGTTCCAAACTTCCTGTTAACCATCCGAAATCAATTCCGAGCCCCTCGGGACCCTAACCAAACATACCAGCACATCACAAATGATCATTCAAACTTAGTTGCACTCTCAAAACACTAGATATAACCTCCAAACACCAAAATCACATCGGATTCAAGCCTAAGAACTTTCAAATTTCTAAAATCCACCAACGATGCCGAAACTATCCAAAACAACTTCGATTGACCTGAAACTTTGCAGATATATCCAAAACGACATTACGAACCTGTTCCAACTTCCAAAATTTCATTCCGACCCCGATAGCCTATTTTTCACTGCCGACCGGAAATCGCCAAAAACTAACTTTCACCAATTCAAGCCTAATTCTACACCAGACATCACAAAATTATTTCGAACACACTCCTAAGTCCTAAATAATCTAACGTAGGTATTCGAGCCATAAAATCCGCATTTCGAGGTCATTTATCAATAAGTCAACTCTCAGTTGACTTTTCCAACTCTAAGGCTATTTTTAAAGACTAAGTGACTAAACTCTCACTACAACCATTCCGATTTCAAGCCTACCAACTCTAGCACATCAATAACAGTATACCCAACCTATAACAAGTCAATAACAGTAGTTATAATGCAGGCTCTACATAACGACAGACCGGGTCGTTACAAAAAAAGTCACAAAAATATTCATTAGCATTAATCAATTAGTCTAATTAATTAGTTAAAATGCTAATTAGTATTTTCGCAAAATAAATTCAATTAGTAGTGGGGTGACCATTTTTGAAAGAACAATTTGTCATTTTATTTCAAATTGAACCAATTTTAGGGCCCAAAATCCCAGGTCCAACCAAACACCCTCTCTTTAAAAACCCCACATTCCTAAAATCTAGACCTAAATTAGATGAGACTCCCACCCCTAGACAGAGAGTAACGACGCTGACCCCACCCTTACAAAAATAGTGATCAGGAGAGAATAATAATTGTGATCAATTGTATTGATAGACTACTGTGCCATTTTTATATTTGAGAGAATAATAATAGGGATTTTCATTTAGTTTGGGAAGTAGAATGGGTCATATTCTTTTAAGACAATCTGTAGGGTTTTATGCAAATTAGCAAGGGATTCAGACTTAAGTCACTTTATGGGATTCCAAATAGCTAACCCACATTGTGACCTCCGATTATTTCATGTCCAAAATTTGAATTTCCACGCAAAATAACTTAGGAAAAACAAAGCACTTGTGAAAATAATAGTTTTCTTTAAATAAGCAATTAAATCATAGTGATCATAGTTATGATTGCGTAATCTACACTCGGGTTTGCAACTCATGCTACTCGACCACAACTTCAAACCATTAATAAAAATTAACACGTTATAAATTGCGAGTGCATTTCATGTGGCCCGTTTACAATGTGTCAAAAAATGGCAAGTGCACACCATCATGACTTGTTTTAGAATAATCCATAAATATTAAAAGCGGCTAAAAAGTAAAAAGGCTAATATGCACAATAGTTTTAAAATATGTAAATAATCAGATAATTAGGCCAAATATCAATAGTTAAGCGACCGTGCTAGAACCACGGAATTCGGGAGTGCCTAACACCTTCTCCCGGGTTAACAGAATTCCTTACCCGAATTTATGGTTCGCAGACATTTTTAAACAGAGTCAAAAATTTCCTCGATTTGGGATTTCAACAAATAAATGGTGTCCCGGAACACCGTGAAAAAACCCGGGTGGCAACTCTGAAAATAAACAAATCCCAAATTCGATTAATGTCACTTTATTTGAAAAAACTCCCATATCCCCCTTTCGGGAAAAAAGAGGTGTGACAGCTCTGGCGACTCTGCTGGGGGTTAGAACCCAAAACTTCTGGTTTAGGGTTCAAGAATTCAAGCTTAGAATAACTGTTAAGATTGGCTTTCCTGATTGTCTAATTTTTTACGTGTTTGACCCTAATATGCTAAGTGTCGTTTTTTACCGCTTTGATATTATGTGAACTGTATATAAACTGTTACGAAACCCTTCTTTTCTCTGAGTCTTCTAAATCTTCTGGGAAGTGCATGCTGGCGTGACTTCTTTTCTGTTAGTGTCATATCCCTAATTTAGAACGCGGATCGGACAAGTTGCAAAGCCGGATGATCTTTTGATTACCGGTACGCTGCCCCCTAGCTCGAGTTGTCCGCTCGGGTAAGCCAGGTCTAGAACAATACACCCAGGGTTTAAACCTAGAATAACATAGCCTCATGTGGGATCCCTAGTAGGAACACTTGTTTGCATCACGTGCATTTGACTTAGGGGACTCAACACATGGGTTGAGTCCGTCTAGGACAGGCGTGCCCGAAAATAAAAGACTAACCTGATGCATTTTACGTGCTACTTGCGTATTTGTTTCTTTCGGTTTGCATGTGGACTGGCTTCTAGAATAGGGAAAGAAAATCAAAAAACAAAGAGAGTGAGAGTTAGGTATTTGAAAAATTTCGGAATTCTGCCACAATTTTGAAAAAACAAAGAGAAAGAAAATAAGGCAATGATTTCAAAAGTCATGTTTCCTCTGTTCTATCAAAACGGACAGAACTACGCGGGTCTGATTCTCACCGGATGTGAGATACGTAGGTAAACCTCATCGGTTCCGGTCCCCAATTTTTAAAAAATCCAAAAATATTTTCTTTTAATCCGTTCTTTGGAAATCTTTCTTTAGAAAATTTCAAATAAAAGTTTTTAACCAAAGAAATTTTGGTAGGAGTCTTTCGTTAGAAAAAGAAAACAAGTGAAATCAAAATCCAAAAAAAATATTTTCTACCTTTTTTTTAGAAGTCTTTTTCCCCAAAATTCAAAAAAAATTATTTTCTTTCTTCTTTAGAAGTCTTTCTTTAAAAAAAAACACAAAATCAAAAATCCTAAAAAATATTTTCATTCTTGTTTCGAAAATTGAAAAGAAAATTCAAGATTCAAAAGTATTTTCTTTTCCATTAGAAGTATTTCTTTCATAAATTCAAAATAAATGTCCAAAAATTAAAACATATATTTCCTTTTTTCTTTAGAAGTTTTTCTTTCGAAATTCCAAAAATATATAAAAGCGAAATTCCAAAAAAATATATATTTTTTCTTTCTTCTTTAGAAGTCTTTATTTTCAACAATTCTAAAAAAACAAGCAAATAGATATTCAAAAATATTTTCTTCTTTTTAATGTTTCGAAAAAATACGAAAACAAAAAATTCAAAAGAAAAAAAAAAACAAAAAAAGTTAGTTTATTTACTTTATTCCCAATCTTCCCGAACTATGGAAGATCTGATTCATGCGGCGTCATGATACGTAGGCAATCCTCATCGAATTCGATCATAGGCAAAAAAAAAAATTAAAAAGAGAGAAAAAAAAAGAAAGTGAAAAAAAGAGTAGAGAGAATAAAAGAAAATAAGAGTGACAAAAACAACTGAGAAAAACAAAGAGGAAAAAAATGAGAGAAAAGAAGAAAAAAGAAAAGAGAGAAAAAAAAAGAGTGATTATTCTAACATGCTTGTATTTTTTTAAATAAAAGCCAATTAAAGGTGGTCGGTTTGTTGGTTTGCAATGGAATAAGCACCACTATCGTTGATCCAAAATCACGAAAACGCAAGTAGGTGAGTTGGCAGTGAAAATTAAAAATGGAGGCAAATGTGGGGTTGACTCTACCAGATTTGAGCAATAGGACATGACCTGCTCGGGATGATTTGATGATGGGGAGACATGAGAAGTCGTCAAAATTCTTTGACAAATTAGTTACTGTGAAAATTTCTATGTTGTCAATCCTGAAATCCGACAGCAAAAATGGGGAACAGTTTGATCAAAGTCAAAATTTGAGTACTGAATCTATAACAATAAAAATGGTTGAATGCCATAGTAGCGTTGATGTGCAACTTTGTGGCTAAGATGTCGCTTAGAAATTGAAAGTCACTCTTCTTTTAGCCACGGTAGCTTATTTTGTCGTCTTTTCTTCACTTTTATTGCTATCGGATCTTTCTATCCTTTATTAAAAAAAAAAGGGGCAGTCACTCATTTTGTATCCATTTTGTGCATAGTTCTTTTCACGCTAGTTCTAGTGACATGACATGCATGCGGAAATTTTAACCAGATCTTAAAAAAACCGATTTAGTCTTGAATGAGATAAGTGAGAAAGAGACACGTTTGAGGATGAATAAAGATTTGAGATACTTTGGAATTAAGGTCGAGTAAAATTCACCTTCAAATCATTGTGAAGATCGGGCTTGAGAATGTTTAATCAATTGAAGTTTGATCGAAAGTTTGACATTAATGGATGAAAAGTGTTTTTCGACCATGACACACCAAGAAGATAGACATGTTCATCAACGCTATGATCGCAAAAAGATAATATGTTTTGGCATTCTCGAGGCTGGGAGGCCCCTTTTCTTCTATCTAAACACTTTATATCATTCTCTGCCCCTTTTGAGCTGGTGTCATTTTTATTTGACCACACTCTTTTGGAATCAAGTTTAGAGTCAAAAGTAAAAAAAAAATGAAATTAAAAAAAAATGAAAAGAAAGGTCCATGTCCTAAGAGTACAAACTGAGGCAATTCTTAGAAAATCAAGTAGAAGAAAAAAGAAGAAAAGAATAGTTAAAGTCCATGCCCTCAGAAAATAAAAGTTGGGGCAATTTGTTTTGAAGAGAAGAGAAAAGGGAAAGAGAATAGTCTGAGATCTATGCTCTAAAAAAAGAAGTTGGGGCAGTTTGTTTTGGAAAAAAAAAGAGAAAGAAAGAAAAATAAAAAAAGAAAAATACATGAGAAAAAGAAAGAAAGATGAAAAACTTAGGTCAGAAGTTTGAACTACGTTCGACCTGATTCCTTAAAAAAGGATACGTAGCCAGCCTTACACGGTTCGGTCCAACCAAATAAGAGTTAAGAAAAAAAATCCAGAAAAATCCCCAGTAGCTAAAACTGGGGCAGAAATTTTATTTCACTTTTAAAAGAGTCGATTCCAAGAGTTGTAATTTTATAACCCCTCATTCTGAGTCTACTTTAAGACTTCATGCCAATCCTCATTTCCAACCCTATCCAAAAACCTTCCGAATAAAGACCTCCCGATATGCCTTCAAAAATGCTAAGAGAAGCATGCAATGAGCAACGATTGTCACGCGACATAGAACACTGTCAGTTTCTCACGCAAGAAAGCATTGAATGAGAAACAGTTGCCACACGACATATAACACTGTCAAGTTGCTCACAAAAGAAAAAGAAAAAGAAAATGAAAAAAATGAGAGAGTCTTACTAGTGAAAACCTTCACGGGCACGGTAAGGCGACGGTAAGTAGAGATGAATAAATGAGAGAGACTTGTCAGTGAACTCGGGGCACCACTAGTCGATAGTGAATCGTGAAGCTGATGCAAATGATTGGCACGAACAAGCCCGACTTCAAAGGTCATGAGAATAGTGAAAGGAAAGGTTAGATCAATTTGATAGATCAACAGTTAAGTCCAAAATGCATGTCATGGTCATTAAGGCTAGTGTCCAAAAAAATAAAAATATAATAAAAGAAAAAGAAGAAAAAACAAAACTCTTCCTTCTGTCCTTCCCGACATGGACATTTCCTTTTAGTATTGTCTCTTTGCATCATTGTGTCCTTCACTCTGAGTCAGTCCTTGTCAAAACACGCAAGAAAAGATTTTAAAATCTGCTATCAGCTTTTCAGTTGCACAAAAGTGAATTTGGCCAGCAATTCAGTGTTACAGTCAACATGAATTGAGGATTCATGCAGAGGCTTCCCCCCCAAAAGACCCTTGTCAGCCTACTTGGCGCAAGCAAAGATAACTGGTGATTCTCTGTGACAGACAAATTTGTCAAAAAGCAAGGAGTTGTTCAAGATATCAAAAACGGGTCACCTAAGGAAAGATCTCCGGTTGGGATAAGGCTGACTGAGCCACAAATGCAAATGATACCGGGTGTGAAACAATCAAGGTTGATGTAGAGCAAAAAGCCTCTTGAAACTGACTCAAGCTGATTGAGCAAAAGCCAAGTTGCCCAAGACTCAAGGCGACAAACCGACCACCACTTTTAAAACTGATAAAATTTTCTTTGTTTGAAACAGGAACAAAGTAGTGCAAGGAAGTTGGTTAAAAAAACAAAACACAAAAAAGAGAGGAAAAGAAAGAAAAAAAAAGAGAAGAGTCAACGAAGGGAAGTTCTCAAATCTTTGCCTTTATCTTCTTGCTAGTGTGCATAAAATCTTTCCATTGCTCTTCATATTTTCCCTCCTAGGATAAAAAGTCATAGTCTGATGGATTTTCCCACAATAAAAAGGACCTAGTCTGATGAAATTTCTCCTAGGATCAAAATCTTAGTCTGATGAATCTTTATCCTAAGATTAAAAAAAAAGGACCTAGTCTGATGAACTTTCTCATAGGATCAAAATCTTAGTCAGATGAGTTTTTCTCCTAAGATAGAAAACCTAGTCTGATGAATTTTCTCCTAGGACAATAATCTTAGTCTGATGAATCTTTCTCCTAAGATAATAAAAACACCTAGTATGATGAATATTCTCCCAGGATCGAAATCTTAGCCTGTTGAATTTTTCTCCTAAGATATAAAAGGGACATAGTCTGATAAATTTTCTCCTAGGATCGAAATCTTAGTCCGATGAACTTTATCCTAAGATAAGAAACCTATTCTGATGAATCTTTCTCTTAGGATAGAAATCTTAATCTGATGAATCTTTCTCCTAAGATACCAAAAAAAACAAGAGACCTAGTCTGATGAACTTTCTCCTAGGATCAAAATCTTAGTCTGATGAATATTTCTCCTAAGATAGAAGACCTAGTCTGATGAACTTTCTCCTAGGATAAAAATCTTAGTCTGATGAATCTTTCTCCTAAGATACCAAAAAAAACAAGAGACCTAGTCTGATGAACTTTCTCCTAGGATCAAAATCATAGTCCGATGAATCTTTCTCCTAAGATAGAAGACCTAGTCTGATGAACTTTCTCCTAGGATAAAAATCTTAGTCTGATGAATCTTTCTCCTAAGATAACAAAAAAAACCTAGTCTGATGAACTTTCTCCTAGGATAATTTTTTTTTAAGTTAAAAAAATGGAAGTCTGGATTTTTTTTTTAAAAAGAAAAAGAAAAAAGAGGGTCAATTTTTAGTTTTCTTAAGTTATCAATTTGTAGTTCTTTTTGAAATCATGGGTCCCACCTGGAGAATATGGCCAGTTCTTACTTTAGTCAAGCTTAGTTTATAGTTTTTCTCTATCTCAATCTCAAATGTAGGAGACGCACTTCCTACTTTGGGTCTTTCAGTTTTACTCACAGGAGACGCACATCCTAGTCGAGTCTTTAATTTTACTCTCATCATTACATCCTTCATCAATAACATAGGTGATTTATAGTTCAACTAACACCCACAAATATTCCTGGTACAAACTGGGACATAAAAGTTTCTTTGTTTTGTCTGTTTTGATGCGGTTGCAGGCGCACACCTGGAGAACGAGGGAATTTATTTCAAGTTTAAGTCATCAGGCGCCCACCTGGAGAACAAGGGAATACAATTCAAGTTTTGGTAATCAGGCGCCCATCTGGAGAACACGGGAATACAGTTAAAATTTTGGCAATCAGGCGCCCACCTGGAGAACGAGGGAATTCATTTCAAGTTAAGTCATCAGGAGCCCACCTGGAGAATGAGGGAATCTATTTCAAGTCTTTAGCATCAGGTTCCCACCTGGAGAACGAGAGAATTTATTTCAATTTTAAGTCATCAGGCGCCCATCTGGAGAACGAGGAAATTTGTTTCAAGTTTAAGTCATCAGGCGTCCACCTGAAGAATGAGGGAATCTATTTCAAGTTTCAAGTCAGTAGCAGGCTCCCACCCGGAGAATGAGGGAAGTCATTTCAGAATTCAATTCATGTCAGAAGTAATAGAAGCTCGCGGCAATAATGCGAGTCGACAATAGATGACCAAAATAAGGAGTCTCAATCTAGAGTAAATGAAAAAAAAGAAAAAGAAAAAAGAGAAGTGAATCCAAATGTAGAAGTGTAGACAAGATGTGGATTGCTCAAGACGTGATTGAAGTCACGAGCTTTGCATGTCCCGTCGTGATCCGTATGGCTAAAGAAGAACAAACTAGCACCTTCAACTAGCAAGCATCAAAGTTCAAATCAAAAGTCTGCATGAAGCACCATTCAAGACTCAAGATCAAGCTTAAGAAGATTTATAGATAGGAATCTTGTAACTCATAGCTGATAGGCTTAGTTTGTCTTTTTCATTTTTGATTTTGATGTAATACTAGGACCGCATACCGGAACCTCGCTCGACTCTGCAACTCGTCATTCCATCACTCTCCCAGAACTACACTGACCTGATTCCTTTATAGCCACGGATATGTTGGCAACCTCCGAAGCAAGGTTCGGTCAAACCTTTTTCAAAATTCTTCCAAATGGAATACCAAACAGGCAAAAATTGCTCGTAATTTCTCACTTTATCTTTGCCCGAAAATTCTTCATGTTCTCGGGCAAAGAGGGGCAGCTGTGAGCACCCAATATTTGCCCCGCATGGAAACTACTCTTAAAAATAATCCAAAAAATAATTTTTATGAATTTTAGGAGTTTTTCTCTATTTAGTTGCATTTCATGCATGTTTAATACTTTAAAATTATAGAAAAATCATAAAACATTGTCACATTTTCATTTCATACCATCTTAGGTTTAATTTGCATATTTAGGAATTAATCACTCTTTAATTGATAAATTAATATATAAAAAAAATCACAAAAATATTCATTAGCATTAATCAATTAGTCTAATTAATTTGTTAAAATGCTAATTAGTCTTTTTGTAAAATAAATTCAATTAGTAGTGGGGTGGCCATTTTTGAAAGAACAATTTGACCTTTTATTTCAAATTAACCCAATTTTAGGGCCCAAAATCTCAGGCACAACCAAATACCTCCTCTTTAAAAACTCCACATTCCTAAAATCTAGACCTAAATTAGATGAGACTCCCACCCTTAGATAGAGAGTAACGGCTCTGACCCCACCCTTACAAAAATAGTGATCAGGAGACCCCCTGAAGCGCCGTTCCAGCCCCACCGCGAAAACCAGTCCCCAACCGCTCATTCTTCTTATTCGCCACTCAAACAAGACAAAAGAGGAGCCGCAGCTGATGCTCTCAGATTTTAGAGGACATAACTCCAAAAAATCCAGCATCTTCCACCATTAATCCTCCATAATTTCAGCCATGTAAGAACTTCAAAATGCAGCTAAAAAAATTGCGAAAACTCAGCTGAAATTACATTGAAAATCGCTGAAACATCAGCCATGTAAGACATTCTCTGTCAGCTCCTGGCCCCGCCGAACGTTTCACCAGAGTTTTGCCATGTCTGGCCAGTTCTCTTCCGCTTGAAAACACCATTGTTTTTCATGCCAAAACCAACTTCTTTCTTCACCTAAACAACACCCAAAAACTAACCTCAAACCATCTGAAAATAACCATGAAAACACTTGAGTTACACCACCATTTTCAGCTCTGAAAATCACCTTCATAATCATATAAAAACAGCCACTGAATCACTGGTTTGCGAGGTCTATCGAGGTTGCAAGTCGCAATTTTTATGTTCAAGGCTCCGTCGCAAGTTCGAAGTCCCAATCAGTAGCTTGTTTGGGTGTCGTCATTTCTTTGGCACATGCTCCTTTATGTACGTCGCAAATTTGGCAATAAAGGTTCATCTTTCTTCTTTTACTTCCATATTGTTATTATCTCACTTTGTTATTCCCTCTCATTACTTGGTTTGTTCTATGAATGATAGCATAATAGATTTACTCTATGTTAAATTATATATGGTAGATGTCCATAAGTTGCGAGTTCTCTTTGTTGTGTAAGTAGCTAGATCAATGAATGCTTGAAGCTGTGAGTTTTGTTCATTTACATGATAAATGCGGGCATGATAACTTGATAGTTTGACAAATCGCTTCTCTAACTCATTTGATGTTATTTTATCCGATCAATTGTATTGATAGGCCAATGTGCCATTTTGATATTTGAGAGAATAATAATAAGGATTTTCATTTAGTTTGGGAAGCAGAATGGGTCATATTCTTTTAAGACAATCTGTAGGGTTTTATGCAAATTAGCAAGGGATTCAGACTTAAGTCACTTTATGGGATTCCAAATAGCTAACCCACATTGTGACCTCCGATTATTTCATGTCAAAAATTTGAATTTCCACGCAAAATAACTTAGGAAAAACAAAGCACTTATGAAAATAATAGTTTGCTTTAAATAAGTAATTAAATCATCGTGACCATAGTTATGATTACGTAATCTACACTGGGGTTTGCAACTCATGCTACTTGACCACAACTTCAAACCATTAATAAAAATTAACACGTTGTAAATTGCGGGTGTATTTCATGTGGCGCGTTTACAATGTGTCAAAAAGGGCAAGTGCACGCCATCGTGACTTGTTTCAGAATAATCCATAAATATTAAAAGCGGCTAAAAAATAAAAAGGCTAAAATGCACAATAGTTTTAAAATATGTAAATAATCAGATAATTAGGCCTAATATCAATAGTTAAGCGACCGTGCTAGAACCTCGGAATTTGGGAGTGCCTAACACCTTCTCCCGGGTTAACAGAATTCCTTACCCGATCAGATACCTGGGGCACCCCCGATCTTAAAGGGTTTGGATTCAAAAAAGTTTGTGCAAAATCCTTTTCCTCAAAATGCGGCCCTGAAGCCTATTCCAAAGAAGTTCCACATGCCGGATATACCTAAATAGAATGGGACCACCGATCCTAAGGAGCACATCACTACATACACTTGCGCAATAAATGGGAATGACTTGGAAGATGATGAGGTCAAGTCCGTCTTGTTGAAAATGTTTGGGAAGCTCTATCAAAAGGAGAAATGATTTGGCATCACAACCTACCACCAAACTCCATTGATTCATTTGCCATGTTAGATGATTCTTTTGTGAAGGCGCACGCCGGGGCCATAAATGTTACAACGAGAAAATTAGATGTTTTCAAGATAAGACAAAGGGACAATGAGATGTTGAGGGAGTTCATGTCCCGATTTCATATTGAGCGAATGGAGTTACCACCAGTTACGGATGATTGGGTCGTTCAAGCCTTCACACAAGGGTTGAACAAGCGAAGTTTGATAGAATCACGACAGTGGAAGCAAAATCTGATCGAATATCCTGTTGTTACATAGGCAGACGTACATAATCGTTATCAATCAAATATCAGGATCGAGGATGACAAGCTGGGAGCCCCTCGGGGTCAGGTCACCCGAACAAATTGGCAGTAAAAGCCTCGAGGGATATCGACGGGGAACCGAGGTCAAATAGAGAACGATATCAGCCATACATTGTAGATCGAAGAAACAACAGTTCGGGACGCAATCCTCCCCGAAATGATCAAAGAAATTATGGAGGGAAAAAACATCGGGGACTTATGAGTAAGAATGGTTTTGTTAAACGCAGCGACCCCGCAGAAGCGCCTCGGTTATCTGAGTATAATTTCAATATCGATGCATCAAAGATTGTATCAGCTATTGGGATAATCAAAGACACCAGGTGGACTAGACCTATACAAACTGGTCCTTCTTAGAGAAACCCAAACTTGATGTGTAAATATCATGGTACACATGGCCATAGGACCGAAGATTGTAGACAGTTGAGGGAAGAGGTAGCTTGATTATTCAACGAGGCTCTATTTAACCAAAGAATTAGATTCTTTTCCAAAGCTATTTTAAGAAGAACACGGATTTCTGATAACCAAAGAATAAGCTAATAATTGTAAATAAATTTGTAATTGGAAAGCAGAAAGATGCGCAAAAAGTAAGTATATTGCAATAGTAGTTCGAATGTGTCCTTACAAGTTATATTTTACTCCTTTATATAGGAAAAAATATAACGTTAGCCTTTTTTAGTAATTGAGCATTAATGACTAATAATGGCATTAATGTAACGTTACAATGATTAACCGTAATTGTTGCATGAAGGTTATGTAACGTTTGTCTCATAAATTGAAGATCTCCGAATCTGCCCTTTATTCTGCCTGGATTCATCCTGCCCGTGCCTCTACATCTTCTTAATTAAGTTAAGATTCTCGTATCTGATTATCCTGCGGGTATGCTATTCCGTGCCTCTTTGTGTCGTACTTCTTCATGAAGTTTCGTCCATTTGTCACGTTTTAATTGTTCCACATAGATTGCTGAGTCATCAAAATTATTACACGTGTGAAGCTCTTTTTTACCAATACAGATAGTTCTCCCACTTACCAATTATATATCGATTAATACTTGGTAAGTGGATACTCATTTATGGCGAGAATATTTTGTCGCCGCTTCACTTGTAACATTGCATCCATCTCTGAACGTAAGTATCGCTTGTCACTTCTATTTAATGTTCGTGCCATGTGGCATTCCCGGGTTGGTTCGGCAGTTGTTCAGCGCCTTTTAGGGATTTTTCCGGCTGCATCAGTCACGAAATGAAAGCTTCAATTATGACTTTCACATCACTGGTTTTTCCATTTTTTGACGGTTGCCTTCGAGTATAAATACCCCTTTTCCTTTCTTTACTTTTACGAAAAACTTCTAACCTTCATTCTTCGTTTGCAAATTCTTTGCCTTTGTAAGTATGTCTTCTTCAAACCAGCAATCTAAGAGAGTCGTTAATGTAGATGATCTAACTCCTTCTTCTGCTCTGACACGAAGTAGGAGAGGCGGTAGGCTTAGGAGTTTAGGTTCTACTCCTCCTAGGGGTTCCTCTTCTTCTCATGTTACTCCCCCATATTCTTCTAGGTATGCCATTTCTTTATCTTCTCCAAGGGATAGGGCTTCTAGATCTTCATCAAAAGGTAAAGAACACAATGAACCTTTGCATGAACCGAGGATTGACGAGATAGTACCTGCGAAGTTTTCTTTTGCTAGGGATAGTCAGGCCTTAAAAGAACAACTTTCTTCAATGTCTTCTCTCGATGATGTTGACATGTACCCTACCCAAATAACTGAGGGTTTAATATCTCTCGTACGCAGGGACTGTTATTGGAAGCCTGATTTTTCTGTTGTTGTTCCCAATGGTAATCAAAGAATAACCTCTTACAATACTGGGTATTCTTTTGTTTATACATATCCTTTCATATTAGGATTCAAGCCTCCCATCGACCCCGTTATTATCGAGTTCTGTCAATTTTTCGAAGTTTGTCTAGGACAAGTTGGTCCTCTAGTGTGGCGAGTTTTCGCGTGCCTTAGATATTTGGCCAATTTGGCTTCGATCCCCTTTACTTTTTATCATCTTATTCACCTCTATTCTCCGATGCTGTTCCGCCAAGGAGTATTTACTCTCGCGGCTAGGAGTAAAAGGATGTTAGTGATTCCTGATGATGATAAAGACCGAGGGTGGTACCTCCGGTATGTTGCTGTTCCTGTTGCTGATTTAGTAGGTGAAGAAAATCTTCCCTTCCTTGAGAAGTGGAATCTTGCACGTGAGTACAATTTTGCTCACATTCCTTTCCTTTTATTTTTGATACTTTATCAGTACCTTAACTATTTCTCTTATTTGCAGCAATCATGGGAATCGTTGAGAGTGTCTCCGGTTTCCGCGATTAGGTAGAAAAACTCTAGTTGATTGCTCCGTTAGAACATCGTTCGTAGAAATACCTCTCTGGGAGGTTTGGTTGGAAAGTTAACACTCACGGTAAGCAAATTTCATGTTTTTACTTCTTCCCTCTTTTGAGATTTATTTGATACCTTTTTTTGGTAGGGTTTCCTGCTCGTGGAGTTTCTGATGCAGCTGTCTCTGTTCTAAAGTTGTCCCTAGCGAAGGCCCAGTAGATCATTTCTGGTTCCTCCTCATAAAAAATAAAAGCAATTGGGTACATGACCTTATAGGAGGAGGAGGGTTCGCTAGTCCACATGTCACTTAGGAGGAAGGTGGTCTCCGACGACGAGTCTGCACCTGTCGTTGACCCTCCCGTGCCTGAATCTGAACAGTCTGCCCCTAATGATGCAACTACCTCTACTGTTCATGAATCAATTTATCTCCTATTCCGTGAAGGTTTTGGTACCATTGCTGAGGAAGTTCGCCTTGCTGTTTTCTCTCCTCCTGCTCTTAAAGAACTTCCCTCAATTACTCCTGTTATAGTTTCTGCTCCTATTGCTATTCCCGCTCCTGTTGTTGCTTCTGCTCCCGTGGCTTTTTTTGCCTCTCATACTTCTCTGCCCTTGGCTCCTTCATCTATCCCCGCTTTCGTGCCTTCTGCTGCAGAAGTAGGGTCTTCCAGCAGGGGGGACATGAGGCAGGTGGTGATAGTGGTTCCAGCAGCGGGTAGCCTCTTCAAAAAGTCGGGACAGGCTGACGTATGGTTGAAACCATTGATAGGTCCGACTGAGAAAGCTAAGCTAGAAAGCCATGGTTCCCTTACTTGGGTAAATGAGATTGTGCACTCTTCTTTAAAGGTAAAATTTTCTCTCCTTTGCATTTATTCATATACATTCTTACCATATCTAATTTATCTTCTTTTGTAGATCAATCTTGTAGGAACAGAGTTAATGAAGAGGGTTTCCCAAATGGAGCAGGCATCAAAGGTTTTCCGTATCGAGGCAGATAATTGGAAGGAGCAGTACAAGAGTTTGGAACTTTAAAAGCAGGAGGTGGAGGAAGAAAAGTGTACCTTGGAGCAGCAAGTTAGGGTGATGGAAGCAAAATTGTCCGCTGAAAAGGCGTCTTCGAACCAGGCAGGCAAGGACAAGAATGTCTTAGATTCTTCATTTGCAGAGCAGCTTTCTCGTGCCTATGAGGAGATTAGGAGCCTGAAGGCCTTATTGGACCAGAAGGAGGAGTATTCTTGTGAACTTGTTCAATCGCTCACTCAAACCCAGAAAGATCTCTGTAACTCTTTGGAGAAGGTTCAACTTCTGGAAAGGTCCCTTGCTCATTTAAAGGCCTCACATGATGCTGCTGTGGCTGAAAGGTATGAATTAAGAGCTGAAGTTGAACTGTGGGAGAAAGATTATGAAGATCTTGAAGATAAACCAGTCGTCGATGTTAGCTTGGCTTATCTGAACTCCCGTCTTGACACATTGACGGAAATGGGCCAAGAGAGTTTTGACTTGGAAGCCGAAATTGCTAAAACCAAAGAGACCATTGAGAAATATGAGCAAAGTGAATATCTTTCTTCCCCAAAGGTTGAGGTCCCTGCTGCTCGTGTATCTTCATGTCAAGCCACTCCTCCTGCCAGTGATGACAACACCCAATCTGAAAAAGTTTAAGAACTTGGTTCTCTCTTCTTCTTTTTCATTTGTATCAATTGGTGGTTACCCCCAGTTCCATCGGGGGTAAAGTTTGGATCCTTCGTAAGTCCCCAACTGACAACTTAGGTGCAACCAATGTAAAAATTAATACGACTTAGACTAAGTTAACACTTAGTTTATTTTGCCATTAGTATATCAATATCAATATCAGCATGACTTTAGTTTCCTTTGAGTTTTTGTTTCACTCTTTAAGTCTTTGCATGCTTTATTCTTGAGGTTTTCGGTTTACCTCTGAGTTTTGCATTTATAAAATGCTCAGATTATTCGTACCTTTTCGTAATATGCACGATTTATGAAAGAGAGCCCTTTTTATCGACACTTAATGAAGAAGACGTCTCAACTTCATAATGGTGTAATTATACAAAAGAGAGATAGGAATTTTCACATGTTTTTCTTTAACAATGTTTTGAAGAAAGTTTTTACATTGAACTTTCATAACAATTTCACATGTGTTTGTGTATCGTCTATAACTCATTTTGCAACTGTTTTCTTTTAACATATTTGATATAAACTTGCACTCGTAACTGTTTTTATATTGTAACAGTTTTTTGAATTAGTACAAGGGGATAACTGTTTTCGTTTATAACAGTTTTAAATACAAGGGTATGAACTTTTACCCATAACTGTTTTTATTGATAAGAGTTTTTAAATGTATACAATGGTAATGCTTTTTCATCCGTAGCTTTTTTTTCATTCACAACAGTTTTCTGAATAAGTACAAGGATAATGATCTTTCATCCATAATTGTTTTCTGTTACAACAGTTTTTAAATAAGTACAAATATGTGCATTTCTACCTGTAACTAATATTCTGCCTTAACCAGAATATTCGTTTATATTTACAAATATGTTTTTGAAACATTCGTTTACATTTACGAATATGTTTTCTCAAGTTTTTGAATCAGGCTTTGTATTTTGAGTCTTTGGCTCTTTTAGATTCTGCTCATAGTACCTGACTTGTTGGGAAGATGGATCTTTAGGCTTGAGCTTTGAATTTTTGATAGTCTTCTTTGCTTCATCTTTTCCCTCCATACTGTATAGTCCCCCAAGTGTTTGAGCTTTGAAGGATGAAATCTCGAGCACTTGACTATTCCTTCCTTGTGGTTTATAGTTGTTAGATGATGACTACTTAACCCTTTAAAATGTCCATCAGAAAGTTGTAACCCTAGACTGGGAATTCAGTTACTTCCTCGTGTCTTTGCAGGTCTAATATCATCATCTGGTGATGAGTTAGCTTTTTGCCTATCATCTAAAACGGTTAGTATAATTTTAACTGTACAAAAATAAAATCGAACGTAATGATACCTAAACGGGGGTATTCCTTTTACATAGAAGTAGTACTTCTTCAGATGAACAACATTCCAACTGGTTGGTAGGATTCTGCCGCCCATAGCCTCGAGCTCATAAGCGCCCTTTTCAGCGATTCCACAGACTTTGTAAGGTACCTCCCAATTTGGATTTAGTTTTCCAGCACCATCTTCCTTCGTTGATGGGAAGAATTTCTTGAGGACGAAGTCCCCGATTTTGAAATATATGAGGTGACCTTTTCTGTTATAGTATCGCTCTATAATTTGTTTTTGGGCTGCCATATATTAGTGCAGCTTCTCTTCTCTGTTCGAGCAAATCCAGGTTAGTCTTCAACTCGTCGTTGATCATTTTTTCCGTTACTGTTGTGAACCTTATGCTTGGTTCGCCAATTTCCACGGGTATTAAAGCTTCTTCTTCGTAAACAAGCATGAATGGAGTCTCTCCCATAGCTGTCTTTACAGTAGTCCTGTAAGCCCATAATACCGCTGGTAGTTCGTCTGACCAGTTACCCTTGGCTCTTTCCAACCGTTTCTTCAGGTTGTTAACAATGACTTTGTTAGTTGACTCATCTTGCCCATTAGCTATGGGATGATATGGTGATGAAGTGATTCTTTTGATTTGAAAGCTTTAGAAGAATTTTGTGATTTGTGAGCCTATGAATTGTGGGCCATTGTCACATGCGATTTCTTTCGGTATTCCAAAGCGACATATAATATTTTGCCATATGAAGCTCTTCACTTATTTTTATCGCACCTGTTTAAAAGCTTCTGTCTCCACCCACTTTTTGAAATAATTAGTTAATACGAGTAAGAACCGTACCTTTCCTTTAGCTGTGGGAAGGGGTCCCACTATGTCCATACACCATTTCATGGATGGCCATGGCGACATTACTGGGTGAAGTAGCTCCTCTGGTCGATTCATGTTGTTAGCAAATCGTTGACATTTGTCGCATTTAGCCACGAAACGCTCGGCCTCTTCTTCCATTTTGGGTCAATAATACCCTGCTCTGATTAGGGTTTTAACTAAGGATCTTTCTCCTGAGTTGTTTCCGCATTGTCCTTCGTACACCTCCTTCATAACGAGCTCTGTTTGATTGGGTCTGAGGCACTTAGCTAAGGGACCCCCAAACATTTTCCGGTATAATGTGTCACGAATCAGGCAGTATCGTGCAGCTTTTCGGCGAAGCGCTTGAGCTGCTTTCTTGTCTTCGGGTACGATGCTATTCTGCAAAAAGATTAAATTTTCGTTTCTCCAATCCTAGGTTGAAGGGTTAAATGTTACCTCATTTTTATCTTGATCGATTGCTGAATGAAATAGGTGTATGAAAATTGCATTGTCTTTATTTGTCACTTCCGCAACCGCTGCGAGGTTAGCTAATGCATTCGTTTTTGTATTTTCCTCCCTGGGTATTTGCATAACTTTCCACGACTGAAATTGTCTTAACAGGTCTCATGCCTTTTCCAGGTATTGTTGCATCTGATCCTCTCTAGCAGTGTAAGTCCCCTGCATCTGGTTCACCACAAGTTGAGAGTCACTTTTGATCACGATTTTCTCGATTGAGAGCTCTCATGCCAGTTCAAGCCCTGCAATGACAGCTTCATACTCTGCTTCATTGTTAGTTATGGAATAATATTTAATAGCTTGTCGTATCTTTTCACCCGTTGATATTAAAACAATTCCCAAGCCAGCTCCTTTCACATTAGAGGAGCCATAAGTAAATAGGGTCCATATTCCTGGATTAGCCCCATTAAAGAGTTGTAACTCTTTATCCACTTCAGGGATTATGCTAGTATTAAAACCAGCGATGAAATCAGCTAAAATTTGAGACTTTATTGCAGTCCTAGGCTGATATATTATGTCATGCACGCTTAGTTCTATTGTCCATTTAGGTAATCTTCCTGATAGTTCATGTTTATGCAAAATATTTCTTAACGGGTATGAGGTCACAACAGTGATTGGATGACATTGAAAGTATGGCCTTAATTTTCTAGCTGCCATGATTAGAGCTAAGGCTAATTTTTCTAGATGTGGGTACCTAGTTTCAACATCTAATAAAGACTTGCTTACATAATAAATTGGAGATTGTTTACCTTTGTCTTCTCTTACCAGTACTGCACTTACGGCAATTTCTGCAACGACAAGATAGAAATACAACCTTTCCCCCTCTTTTGGCTTAGATAGAAACGAGGTTTTTGATAGATATGCCTTCAGAGCTTTGAGAGCCTGTTGATATTCCTCAGTCCATTCGAACTGATTCTGTTCTTTAAGAACTGAAAAGAATTTAAAACTCTTCTCCGAAGACCTGGAGATAAATCTTCCTAAGGCTGCAATTCTTCCTGTTAGTCGTTGAACTTCCTTTTGGCTCGTAAGTACATTAGGTATCTCATCAATAGCTTTAATTTGAGCAGGTTTACCTCTATTCCTCTATTTGGTACAAGGAAACCTAAAAACTTACCCGATTCTATGCCAAAGGCGCATTTTTCTGGATTTAGTTTCATGTTATACTTGCGAAGGTTTTCGAAAGTAATTGAAAGATGTTGGAAGTGATCTTTCGCTTGTGTTGATTTTACCAGCATGTCATCAATGTATACCTCCATCGTTTTCCCCTGATGTTCTTGGAACATCTTGGTCACCAGCCTTTGATACGCGGCTCCAGCATTTTTCAGGCCAAAAGGGATGACCTTGTAACAGTAAGACCCCCTATTTGTAATAAAGGAAGTTTTTTCCTCGTCTGAGGGATCCATTTTAATCTGATTATAAACAGAATACGCATCTAGAAAGCTTAATAATTCATGACCTGCAGTGGCATCAATTATTTGATCTATGTGCGGTAATGGAAATGAATCTTTAAGGAATGCTTTATTTAAATCAGTATAGTCTACGCATACCCTCCATTTACCATTCTTTTTGGGCACCACTACAGTATTTGCTAACCAATTAGAATATTTTACGTCACGTATCGATACAATTTTCAAGAGTTTCTGTACCTCTTCGTCGATCACTTGGTTCTTGAATAATCCTTGCTCTCTTTTATTTTGCTTTACATGCACGAAGGATGGATCTTCATTTAATTTATGAGTCATCACTTCCGGAAGAATACATGTCATGTCTGAATGGGACCAAGCAAAGCAATCTGCGTTAGCCTTTAAATATTCAATTAACTTTCCTCTTCTGTTGGGGCTTAGCCTCGTGCCTATGTGGACTTTTTGTTCGGGCTTCAGCTCAAATAGTGGAACAACTTTGAGTTCCTCTGTAGTCATTTTGATATGCTCATCCTCTTCTGGTTCTTGAATGACATCAGGTCTGGAATCCATGTCTGCATGTTTTGATACTTCTCCCGAGGTGACTTGGTTCACCTTCTCGTGGTTACCTTTTTCCGCACCTATTTGAATAATAGTTTCTCCTGTACCCGTCTGATTAACAATTTCTTCCGTACCTGTTTGAACAACAATTTCTCCTGTAACTGTCTGATTAACAGTTGCTTCCGTACCTGTTTGAACGAACCTTTCGTCTTTTGATTTCTCCACTTCTTCATTTTCGTTAGAGTATGTTACGGAATTTATATTCCTTGAGGCTTGTTGATCGCCTCGAATATGTTGAATTTCCCATTCAGAAGGGAACTAAATTACCTGATGTAAGGTAGATGGAACAACTTTCATGTCATGGATCCATGGTCTCCCCATGATTACGTTATATGCCATGTCGGTATCAATGAATTAGAATCTAGTATTTTTGATTACTCCTTCTGCATAGGTGCTAAGCTCAATTTCCCCTTTTGTTATGACCGTAGAGTTGTCAAACCCAGATAAGGCTTGTGTATTTGGGATTTACTTTATCCTCCATTAGTATTTCTTCCACAACTCTCGACAAAATTATGTTGACTGAGCTACCTAGATCAATCAATACTCTTTTTACGTTAGTGTCATGTATAAGTAGGGATATTACCAGTGCGTCGTTGTGTGGAAGCATTAAGCCATTGATATCTGCATTGTCGAATGATATATTGTCTGCTTCCAAGTCTTCACGAATTCGCTTCCCGTGTGTAATTGTGAATTTTGTGCTTCTTTTGCAGATTACTCCGTTTACCTCCTCATCTCCATGTATCACGTTCACCATTCTCTTTGGAGATGGTGGTTTTGGGGGCTCTTGCTTGTTCTTCATGTATGCTTGCTTACCTTTTCTACTAAGTAGTTCTGTTAGATAGCCCTGTTTTAATAATTGTTCTACCTCACCTTGCAAAAATTTGCAATCTGACGTGATGTGTCCATGATCGTTATGGAATTCACACAAGAAGTCTGGATTCCTTCTATTTGGGTTT
Source organism: Nicotiana undulata (assembly GCA_005239495.1). Classification (NCBI taxonomy): domain Eukaryota; kingdom Viridiplantae; phylum Streptophyta; class Magnoliopsida; order Solanales; family Solanaceae; genus Nicotiana; species Nicotiana undulata. Next base: position 53,945 of record ML248147.1, read on the forward strand.
GACCTCATTTCCTTGGGCCATCGAACCTTATCGCCCATATTCCTCAATACTGTGATTAGTTCATCCGTAACTGTTTTTTGTTATAACAGTTTTTGAATAAGTACAAATATGTGCATTTCTACCCGTAACTAATATTCTGCCTTTAACCTGGACATTCGTTTATATTTACAAATATGTTTTTGAAACATTCGTTTACATTTACGAATATGTTTTCTCAAGTTTTTGAATCAGACTTTGTATTTTGAGTCTTTGGCTCTTTTTGATTCTGCTCATAGTACTTGACTTGTTGCGAAGATGGATCTTTAGGCTTGACCTTTGAATTTTTGATAGTCTTCTTTGCTTCATCTTTTCCCTCCATACTGTATAGTCCCCCAAGTGTTTGAGCTTTGAAGGATGAAATCTCGAGCACTTGACTATTCCTTCCTTGTGGTCCTTTTCCTGAAAAGGAAAAACATATGGGACTCGAAGGTATATAGTTGTTAGATGATGACTGCTTAACCCTTTAAAATGTCCATCAGAAAGTTGTACCCTAGACTGGGAATTCAGTTACTTCCTCGTGTCTTTGCAGGTCTAATATCATCATCTGGTGATGAGTTAGCGTTTTGCCTATCATCTAAAATGGTTAGTATAATTTTAACTCTACAAAAATAAAATCGAACGTAATGATAACTGACCGGGGGTACTTTTACATAGAAGTAGTACTTCTTCAGATGAACATCATTCCAACTGTTTGGTAGGATTCTGTCGTCCATAGCCTCGAGTTCATAAGCGCCCTTTCCAGCGATGCCACAGACTTTGTAAGGTACCTCCCAATTTGGATTTAGTATTCCAGCACCAGCTTCCTTCGTTGATGGGAAGACTTTCTTGAGGACGAAGTCCCCGACTTTGAAATATATGAGGTGACCTTTTCTATTATAGTATCGCTCTATAATTTGTTTTTGGGCTGCCATACGTATTAGTGCAGCTTCTCTTCTCTGTTCGAGTAAATCCAGGTTAGTCTTCCACTCGTCGTTGTTCGTTTTTTCTGCTACTGTTGTGAACCTTATGCGCGGTTCGCCAATTTCCACGGGTATTAAAGATTCTTCTTCATAAACAAGCGTGAATGGAGTCTCTCCCGTAGCTGTTTTTGCAGTAGTCCATTAAGCCCATTAGCTATGGGATGGGATGATATGGTGATGAAGTGATTCTTTTGATTTGCAAGCTTTCGAAGAATTTTTTGATTTGTGAGCCTATGAATTGTGGGCCATTGTCACATGCGATTTCTTTCGGTATTCAAAAGCGACATATTATATTTTGCCATATGAAGCTCTTCACTTCTTTTTATCGCACCTGTTAGCTTCTGTCTCCACCCACTTTGTGAAATAATTAGTTAATACGAGTAAGAACCGTACCTTTCCTTTAGCTGTGGGAAGGGGTCCCACTATGTCCATACATCATTTCATGAATGGCCATGTCGACATTACTGGGTGAAGTAGCTTCTCTAGTCGATTCATGTTATTAGCAAATCGTTGACATTTGTCGCATTTAGCCACGAAACGCTCGGCCTCTTCTTCCATTTTGGGTCAATAATACCCTGCTCTGATTAGGGTTTTAACTAAGGATCTTTCTCCTGAGTTGTTTTCGCAGTGTCCTTCGTACACCTCCTTCATAACGAACTTTGTTTGATTAGGTCCGAGGCACTTAGCTAAGGGACCCCCAAACATTTTCCGGTATAATGTGTCACGAATCAGGCAGTATCGTGCAGCTTTTCGGCGAAGCGCTTGAGCTGCTTTCTTGTCTTCGGGTACGATGCTATTCTGCAAAAAGATTAAATTTTCGTTTCTCCAATCCCAGGTTAAAGGGTTAAATGTTACCTCATTTTTATCTTGATCAATTGCTGAATGAAACAGGTGTATGAAAATTGCATTGTCTTTATTTGTCACTTCCGCAACCGCTGCGAGGTCAGATAATGCATTCGTTTTTGAATTTTCCTCCCTGGGTATTTGCATAACTTTCCATGACTGAAATTGTCTTACCAGGTCTCGTGCCTTTTCCAGGTATTGTTGCATCTGATCCTCTCTAGCAGTGTAAGTCCCCTGCATCTGGTTCACCACAAATTGAGAGTCACTTTTGATCACGAGTTGCTCGATTGAGAGCTCTCATGCCAGTTCAAACCCTGCAATGACAGCTTCATACTCTGCTTCATTGTTAATTATGGAATAATATTTAATAGCTTGTCGTATCTTTTCACCCGTAGGTGATATTAAAACAATTCCCAAACCAGCTCCTTTCACATTAGAGGAGCCATAAGTAAATAGGGTCCATATTCCTGGATTTTCCCCATTAAAGAGTTGTAACTCTTTATTCACTTCAGGGATTATGCTAGTATTAAAACCAGCGACGAAATCAGCTAAAATTTGAGACTTTACTGCAGTCCTAGGCTGATATATTATGTCATGCACGCTTAATTCTATTGCCCATTTAGTTAATCTTCCTGATAGTTCCTGTTTATGCAGAATATTTCTTAACGGGTATGAGGTCACAACAGTGATTGGATGACATTGAAAGTATGGCCTTAATCTTCTAGCTGCCATGATTAGAGCTAAGGCTAATTTTTCTAGATGTGGGTACCTAGTTTCAACATCTAATAAAGACTTGCTTACATAATAAATTGGAGATTGTTTACCTTTGTCTTCTCTTACCAGTACTGCACTTACGACAATTTTTGCAACGACAAGATAGACAAACAGCCTTTCCCCCTCTTTTGTCCTAGATAGCAACGGGTTTTTTGATAGATATGCCTTCAGAGCTTTGAGAGCCCGTTGACATTCCTCAGTCCATTCGAACTGATTCTGCTCTTTAAGAATTGAAAATAATTTAAAACTCTTCTCCGAAGACCTGGAGATAAATCTTCCTAAGGCTGCAATTCTTCTTGTTAGTCGTTGAACTTCCTTTTTGCTCGTAAGTACATTAGGTATCTCATCAATAGCTTTAATTTGAGCAGGTTTACCTCTATTCCTCTATTTAATACAAGGAAACCTAAAAACTTACCCGATTCTACGCCAAAGGCGCATATTTCTGGATTTAGTTTTATGTTATACATGCGCATGATTTCAAAAGTAATTGAAAGATGTTGGAAGTGATCTTTCGCTTGTGTTGATTTTACCAGCATGTCATCAATGCATACCTCCATCGTTTTCCCCTGATGTTCTTGGAACATCTTGGTTACCAGCCTTTGATACGCGGCTCCAGCATTTTTCAGGCCAAAAGGGATGACCTTGTAACAGTAAGTCCCCCTGTTTGTAATAAAGGAAGTTTTTTCCTCGTCTGAGGGATCCATTTTAATCTGATTATAACCAGAATACGCATCTAGAAAGCTTATTAATTAATGATCTGCAGTGGCATCAATCATTTGATCTATGTGCGGTAATGGAAATGAATCGTTAAGGAATGCTTTATTTAAATCAGTATAGTCTACGCATACCCTCCATTTACCATTCTTTTTGGGCACCACTACAGTATTTGCTAACCAAATAGGATATTTTACCTCACGTATCGAACCAATTTTCAAGAGTTTCTGTACCTCTTCGTCGATCACTTGGTTCTTGAATAATCCTTGCTTTCTTTTCTTTTGCTTTAAATGCACGAAGGATGTATCTTCATTTAATTTATGAGTCATCACTTCCGGAAGAATACATGTCATGTCTGAATGGGACCAAGCAAAGCAATCTGCGTTAGCCTTTAAATATTCAATTAACTTACCTCTTCTGTTGGGGCTTAGCCTCGTGCCAATGTGGACTTTTTGTTCGGGCTTCAGCTCAAATAGTGGAACAACTTTGAGTTCCTCCGTAGTCATTTTGATATGCTCATCCTCTTCTGGTTCTTGAATGACATCAGGTCTGGAATCCATGTCTGCATGTTTTGATACTTCTTCCGAGGTGACTTGGTTCACCTTCTCGTGGTTACCTTTTTCCGCACCTATTTGAACAACAGTTTCTCCTGTACCGTTTGATTAACAATTTCTTCCGTACCTGTTTGAACAACAGTTTCTCCTGTAAGTGTCTGATTAATAGTTGCTTTCGTACCTGTTTGAACAAACCTTTCGTCTTTTGATTTCTCCACTTCTTCATTTTTGTTAGAGTATGTTACGGAATTTATATTCCTTGAGGCTTGTTGCTAGCCTCGAATCTGTTGAATTTCTCATTCAAAAGGGAACTTAATTACCTGATGTAAGGTAGATGGAACAACTTTCATGTCATGGATCCATGGTTTCCCCATGATTACGTTATAGGCCATGTCAATATCAATGAATTGGAATCTAGTATTTTTGATTACTCCCTCTGCATAGGTGCTAAGCTCAATTTCCCCTTTTGTTATGACCGTAGAGTTGTCAAACCCAGATAAGGCTCGTGCTTTTGGGATTACTTGATCCTCCATTAGTATTTCTTCCACAACTCTCGACAAAATTATGTTGACTGAGCTACCTAGATCAATCAACACTCTTTTTACGTTAGTGTCAAGTATAAGTAGGGATATTACCAGTGCGTCGTTGTGTGGAAGCATTAATCCATTGATATCTGCATCATCAAATGATATATTGTCTGCTTCCAAGTCTTCACGAATTTGCTTCCCGTGTGTAATTGTGAATTTTGTGCTTCTTTTGCAGATTACTCCGTTTACCTCCTCATCTCCATGTATCACGTTCACCATTATCTTTGGAGATGGTGGTTTCGGGGGATCTTGCTTGTTCTTCATGTATGCCTGCTTACCTTTTCTACTAAGTAGTTCTGTTAGATAGCCCTGTTTTAATAATTGTTCTACCTCACCTTGCAAAAATTTGCAATCTGACGTTCTATGTCCATGATCGTTATGGAATTCACACAAGAAGTCTGGATTCCTTCTATTTGGGTTTGACCTCATTTCCTTGGGCCATCGAACCTTATCACCCATATTCCTCAATACTGTGATTAGTTCAGAAGTACTAACATTGAAGTTGTGGTCTCCAATTCATGTACTACCTCTGCTTCGTTCATCGTGATCTTTCTGGATCTTGATGAGGATGAACCCGTATCTCTATTTGATGGTCTGTATTTTGACCGGACGTTTTCAAACCTGGGATGAGTTTCTCGTCCCGAAGATCCCATATAAGGGTCATACCTATTTTTACCTGTTCTTTTTTTGGCTTGGAGCGTCTGGAACTGGTTCGATCTTCAGCTTTTGATTGAGCAATGGTGTCTTCTTCTATTCGTAGCTTAGTTCTATACCTGTTATAGACGTCATTCCATGTTGTGGCTGGGAATTCCCTCAAGCTTTCCTTGAGTCTCCTCGTGGCTTTAGAACTCCTATCATTTAAATTGCTTGCAAATGCCATGGCTGCCAAATTGTCAGGTACCCTTGGTAGCAACATTCTTTCTCGTTGATACTTGTCTACAAATTCACGAAGCAACTCCGCGTCTCCTTGTTTTATTTTGAATATGTCTTCCATTCTCTTTTTGACTTTTTGCGCACCGGAATGCGCTTTTATAAAAGAATTTTCAAGCTCAGCAAAAGATTCAATAAAATTTTCAGGTAAAAGGGAATACCATGTTAATGCTCGAAGGCACCCTTACATTCAATGACGAGGATACATAAGGCCTCTCTCAACCACACAACAATGCCTTGGTAATTTCTATTTTGCTAAATAAATTCAAGTTAAACATGTTCTTGTGGATCCAGGTAGCTCGGCAAACATAATCAGGTTGAGGGTCGTAGAGCAGCTCAGACTGTTAGATCGAATTGTACCTGCATCTCGAGTCCTAAACGACTTCAACATGGCTAGTGAAACAACAAAGGGAGAGATAATCCTACCAGTGAGCGTAGCCGGGACCATCCAGGACACAAAATTTCATCTCATCGAGGGTGACATGAGGTACAATGCACTGCTCTGAATGCCGTGGATCCATAACATGAGGGCGGCACTGTCGATCCTTCACCAAATGATGAAGTTTTCAACTATATATGGTGTGAAAACGGTTTACAAGGAACATCACGCAGAAAAAGAAATATTTGCAGTCCACGAGTTGATGCCGACGTCAGCACCTTCGACCTCAGAAAAATCGAACATCAAAGACAAATATATAGCTAAATAGAAATCACCGTCCCCAACCTCGATCTAGTCAAAGGAACAGGTAATCGAAGAAGAAGAAGAGGATTTCCTTTTCCCTCAATCTTTTGTTGTTCTCGAGGAATTAGATGCAACCAAGTCAATGATCAAGGAGCTGGAGCAGGTAATATTGATCGAGAATCTACCCAAACGGAAGGTATACCTGGGAACGAGGTTAACCCTCGAACATAGGAAAAACCTCATTCAATTACTTATCAATAACATAGATTGTTTTTCTTGGTCCTATTTAGACATGACATGGATGCCACTGGAGATAAAAACTCATCGGCTAAGTCTCGATCCTAGGTTTAAACCAGTGAAGCAAAAGAAAAGGCCCCAGTCCAAGGTAAAACATGCATTCTTAAAGGATGATGTAACTAAACATCTCAAAATAGGGTCCATTAGGGAAGTAAAATACCCCGAATGGTTAGACAATGTGGTCGTAATCCCTTAAAAAGGAAACAAACTTAGAATTTGCGTAGATTACAAGGACTTGAACAAGGCATGACCTAAAGACTCTTTTCCACTTCATAACATCGATCGTATGATCGACGCCATGGCCGGCCACGAGATCCTTACCTTTATCAATGCCTATTCCGGGTACAATCAAATTCAAATAAACTTGGAGGACCTGGAAAAGACCTTATTAATCACTAAATACGGAACTTATTGTTACAATGTAATGCCTTTCGGGCTAAACAATGCAGAAGCTACATACCAACGCCTAGTTAACAAAATGTTCTAGGAATAGATAGGTAAATCAATGGAAGTTTACATTGGCGATATGTTAGTTAAGTCCATACGCGTAGAGGACCATTTGACACATTTGTAGGCAACATTCGAGATTTTGAGAAAATACAACATGAAACTCAACCCTGAGAAATGTGCTTTCGGAGTCGGCTCGGGCAAGTTCCTGGGTTTCATGGTGTCAAATAGGGGGATCGAGATCTACCCCATAAAAATTAAAGCCATCGAAGACATCACCGTCTTGGACAGTATAAACTTAAAGCCTCGAGGTCGTCAGATCGGAGTCACAAGTTCTTCTCCTTACTCAAAAAGAAAAAAAACATTCATGGACACCGGAATGCTAACAAGTGTTGGAGGAATTAAAGCGGTTCTTATCGATCCCACCTCTGCTCCACATCCCGAAGGCGTATGAGAAGCTATACTTATACTTGGTTGTGTCCGAAGTAGCCGTAAGTGGCGTACTAGTTTGAGAAGAGCAAGGTACACAGTTTCCTATTTATTACGTAAGTCGAACTTTAGGAGAAGCTGAAACTAGCTATACAGACTTAGAGAAGTTGGAACTTGCATTAATAAGCGCATCTAGAAAATTAAAGCCATATTTCCAGTGTCACCCCATATGTGTGATAACCACTTATCCTCTACGAAATATTTTATTCAAGCCCGAGTTATTGGGCCAATTGGCAAAATGGGCCGTCGAACTTGGCAGTACGATATCGTATCAACCCCGAACGGCCATAAAATCTCAAATCATAGCTGACTTCGTGGCCGATTTTACACCAACCCTCGTACCCGAAGTGGAGAAGAAACTTCTACTAAAGTCGGGTACGTCATCGGAGGTATGAACTCTCTTCACGGATGGAGCCTCGAATGTGAAAGGGTCTGGGCTTGGCATTGTTTTGAAGCCACCTAGGGGTAGTACTATTAGAAAATCTATCAAAACTTCTAGGTTGACTAATAATGAGGCCAGGTATGAGGCCATGATTGCAAGTCTCGAGTTAGCTAAAAGCTTGGGCGTAGAAGTAGTTGAAGCCAAGTGCGATTCTTTATTGGTGGTGAACCAAGTAAAAAAAAGCTTCGAAGTTCGAGTGGATAGGAGGCAGAGGTATTTGGACAAGTTACAGGTAACCTTGCACCGCTTCAAGGAGTAAACTCTAGACCATGTACCTGGGGAGCAAAACAGTGAGGCCGGCGGCCTTGAGAACTTGGGGTCATTGGTCGAAGAAGATGATATTGTCCAAGGGATTGTTGTCCAGTTATCTAGATGTGGTCAAGTAAGGTCATGCCGAGATAAATTTTACGAGTTTGACTTGGAATTGGAGGAATAAATATGTTGAATATTTAAAGCACGGAAAACTCCCATCGGACCCTAAGGAGTCGAGAGCCCTACGAGCTAAAGCATCCCGATTCACATTGGATGAAGATGGAACATTATATAGGAGGATTTTCGATGGACCATTGGAGGTATGCTTAGGACCGGGAGACACCTATTATGTTTTGCGAGAAATCCACGAAGGCACTTATGGGAACCACTCCGGTGCTGGCTCTTTGATTCACAAAATTATTAGAGCAGGGTACTACGGAGATAGCATGGATAAAGACACTAAGGAGATTGTTCTAAATGAGATAAATGCTAAAGGTTTGCACCAATGATCCACTAGTCTGGAGAGCAACTCCATTCAGTCCTATCCCTGTGGCCATTCATGAAATGGGGGATGGATATCGTCGGCCCTCTGCCAACGGCACCAGGTAAAGCTAAATTCATTTTGTTTATGACTGACTACTTTTCCATATGGGTGGAAGCACAGGACTTCGAGAAGGTAAGGGAAAAAGAGGTCATAGACTTCATATGGGATCACATCGTGTGTCGGTTTGGGATAACCGCTGAAATCGTATGCAACAACAGGACGTAATTCATCGGCAGCAAAGTAACAATGTTCCTTGAAGAACACAAAATAAAAAGGATCTTATCGACACCATATCACCCAAGCGCAAACGGACATGCCAAATCCACGAACAAGACTATTATCCAAAACTTGAAGAAAAGGTTCAGTGATACTAAGGGGAAATGGAGACAGGTTCTGCCCGAGGTTCTTTGGGCATACAGAACGACATCAAAGTCCAGCACGGGGGAAACTCCGTTCTCCATGGTATATGGCTCCGAGGACTTAATCCCAGTCGAGGTCGGTGAACCTAGCACCAGATATCAACATGCAATAGAGGAATCAAATCACGAGTCTATGAACACTAGCCTCGAGCTATTGGATGAAAAACGAGAAGGTGCGTTTGTTCGGATGGCCGCACAGAAACAAAGAATCGAGAGATATTATAATAGAAGGGCCAACCTTTGCCACTTCGGAATAGGGGACTTACTTCTAAGTAAAGTCACCCTAAATACTCGAGACCCAAACGAGGGGAAACTAGGCCTGGATTGGGAAGGTCCATATGAAGTTATTGGTATCGTCGGAAAAGGATCTTACAAACTCGGCACGATGGAAGGTAAACAATTGCCAAACAATTGGAATGTATCACTACTCAAACGCTATTATTGTTGAGGTATGACTTTCCCCTTTTTTCCATTTGTATACGAGATTAAATCATTGCAGGTGTTTGATCGAAGACATTGAGGGAACCCTTCTACACGAAGACCTTAGGTTTTAAAGCATGTGTTCCACTCTTTTTTCATTAGATCGGGTTTTATCCCAAATGGGGTTTTCCGACGAGGTTCTTAACGAGGAAACAACTATGTTTAACCTAAGGAGAATTCAACAGTATCCAAGGCTTCTTTTCAATAAACCTCGAATATTGGGGGCATCACCCTCAGAAGCTATACTTCCAAGAAAAATACTTCACGCCAAAGAGGGCATTGATAGGAAAACTTTGTAATGGGCCAAACGGTCAGAGGAACCGTGTCCATATAGAATAGCCGAGCCCCGATGGAAAAACATGTACGCATGAATGAATTATTCAAAGAAGCGTTATTTATATATTAAACACTTTGTGTCTCGAAGAAATTTTCTACTATACAAGATCCATACTTGTAATTCTCTATAAGAAACAACTCAAGATCCAAAACACAAATACACCCCAGCCACTCGGAGACTGTCATGGACAGTCAGCACATTCGAGTTGCCTAAACTCGAATTTGTAAGACCTCAAAGAGGCATCCCTCGATGTAAAGGCCAAGGCCATCATACTCGGAGACTAACATTTCGAACAAGTTCGAAATGCTATCGGGAAACAAGTCCAAGAGACACTTCCGAAGGCCACGACCATATAAAGACTACAGTCATATAAAAATCCTACGGCCGAAATAATGCGGCTCGGAGACGTTCGACTTCCACCATAAATTAAAGGCCTTAAAATACATGGAAAAACCGGTTAAATAAAGGTAACCTCGGCAAAATAATCAAAGCGCTTCAATAAAATCAGCCCTCACGAAACCTCAAGAGGTATCAAATTATTTACATACAAACTTGTGTTAAGGCACTAAAAACAAAAAGGTTCCAATCGACACCAAACCCCTGAAAAACCCAATGGGTAAAATATGAATGACAAGGCATAAACATTAAAAAAATTAAGCCGAAAAGGGGAAATAATAGCATCTCTTAGAGGTCATAACGGACCGACATTAAAGAGCCTAAGGGCTGATACACTTAGGGTTCAAGATCTTGTTCTCACCCCATCCGAACCCAAAGGTTCGATTATCCCGAGCCCAAATAAATATTTTGATTACGACTTGGATACTCGCCATTATCCAACACAAAGGGTCTATGCCCTGAAGCTTCGAATCTTCTTCGAACTAGACCACGACAACTTCAAAGAAAACGTCTGAGACAGAACCTCGAATACACCATTCAAAGAATGAAATTATTGCAAGAATTTAAAGGCAAAAAATATTAAGAAGGCATTCTATGAAATTTCTTCTTTTATATACTTAATAAAGAGATATGTACAAGAATTCGACAAAAGGCTTGACATAAAGGAAAATACAAAAGAAGAAAGAAAATTCCTATCTACGCCCCGGGGCTGGTCTCTCCTTTGGGAGAAACTTATTCACCGAGGGCAGCTTCTTCTTCGGGCCCCTCCCCGTTATCGGACCCACCTTGGTTGCCTTCACTATCATCGGAGGAGACAAGAAATCTGGCATCGGCCTCCATCTCCCTTGCTTGAGCTATCTCTTCAGTAAGGTCGAAACCTTTAGCATGAATCTCTTCAAGGGTCTCCCTCCGAGATTGGCACCTGGCCAAGTCATTACTCCGCTTCTCCCGGTCGGAAGCTTCCCTCAGATCCATTTGAGTAGCCTCGGTGTCCCTTAGATACGTGACAACTGTTTTATCAACCGTGACCTTCCTCTTCTCGGACTCAGCTCTGGCTTCAGCAACCTCAGCCTCAGTCTTGGCAAGTTTAACCTCGAGCTCGGTGATCCTTTCGGCCTGGGCCGAACCACTCTCTTTGACACCCCTGATCTGGGTCTCAACTGAGGTCAGTTTGGCTGATGCAACTTCTCTCTCCGCAGTAAAGCGGTCCATCTTTTACCTCCACCGGTTACACTCAGCATTAACCCGATCGACCTCGCCTTGAAGCTTCCCCATAATCTCCACTTTTTGTTGCACCTAAGACATTGAAGTGTTAGCCTCCACAATTGGGATGAGAAGACCATACTCTTTCAAAATGACAATTACCAGTTTGTCTAGCTAGGCCTCATACTTGCGAGCCTTGGCCAACTCTGCCCGAAGGTCTTTAAGCTCCTCCTCCTTTTGACTGCAAAGGAGCTTCAGGGCCTTCCCTTCACCCAAGGACTTGTTAAGCTCAGCTTCACATTGGCTCAAGTCGGCCCTAAACTTGGCAAAGGCCTATGCAAAAAAAAGAAATTGCAACGTTAAGAATTAATGCTTACCTTAGAGAAGAGATGTTGGGCCTCTTCGAAGATGGTAGACGCGTATTTGAGATCGGCATCAACGACCCCTGTAAAGAAATCCCGAAAAGAATCCTCCTCACTTGGGACTCTGCTTAGGTCGGGTGTTCTCAGGGCCCAGGCTTCCCTTATGGCGTCTTCGGAATAAGTCAGTAACAATGGAGAGTGACTTATTGTCATGGCCGGGCAGATCGCCCAAGGATGTTTGGTCGTGGGGAATTTGGAATCTGTATTTTTTGGTGTGCTTGTTGAAGGCCGAGAAACAACTACGACCTCGGGCGACTCGGGGGATTTCCCCCCATCCTTTTTCAAAGTTTCCTCACCGCAAGGCACGATCTCTGGTTCGTAGGGTTTGGCGGCCTCAACAGGCTTTTTGGTTCGGGCCACCAGCGCCGAGTCCTCGCCCTCATCTTCTTCATCATATAAAAGCTGGTGGACTGAGTCTATGTCCACGGGAATGACATTCTTCCTATGTCTTCGAGCATGTCCCATTTTATTTTGGGGGTCTTTGGGTTTCGTAGCCCTTTTTCTCTTATTATATGTCTTCGATTTTGGAATAGGGGACTCGATCCCTTCCCCAAGAGGGGCCGACCATATTTTAGAGAAATCTGCAGTGCTTGCATGAATATGAGAAAAGAAATGTTTTCGATAAAGAAGAAAGCGTAAGGAATTTACCATGATGTTTGTCTTCCCATTTGCCCCTCGCCAAGTCACGCCTTCGGCGTTCCTCATACGAGGAGGCCCCGACTAGTTTTCGGACCCAGTCTTCGAGATTGGGGATCACATAGGGCATCCAAGATACCGCTTCAAATAAAGGTAAAAGCGCCATGCAAAACATAGTCAAAATATGAAAAATTACTGGGAAAACAACTCGACTTACGACCGAAGTTCCACTTTTCCAGGAAAGACATTTTGTCCTCGGGGATGATGTCCCTGGTCCTCACTCGAATGAACCTACTCATCTAGCCTTGATCTTTATCTTCGTCATTGTTGGCAAAGAAGAACTTGGTTGACCGGCGTTGGAGTTTAATCAACCCTCGAAAAAGTTGAGGCCGGTACAAGCGGATAAGATGACTAAGGGTGAACTCGAGTCCCTCGGGCTTGCTGGATAAGTAGATAAGCATGATCACTATTCGCTAGAAATATGGGTGGATTTGACCGAGGGTGACTTGATATCTTTTACAAAAATCAATCACGATTGCATCGAGGGGACCCAACATGAAGGGGTAAGTGTAAACACTTAGAAACCCCTCTACGTTGGTGGTAATTCTCTCCTCGCGGGGGAATATGTACCATGTCCCCATCCCCCCTACCACAATCCTTTTTCATAGCATGCGTAAATTCCGGAACAGATTTGTACGAATTCGTACTAGGTAGTTAGACAGTTGTCCAATTAGGTTCCTTACTAAAAATGGAAATGTACCTTATTTAGGACTCCCCTATTATATAAATGGGAGCTCATTCATTTTGTAAAGATATCATTCATTGGCAAAGAATATACACTATTACTTTCTTGCTCATCACTCATCATAATTGCCTCTTAACTTTATTGTTCTTACTTTACTGTTCTCGGTAGCATACCTCGAGGCCACCATAGCTCGAGGTCGAGACTCGTTCACACACTGGTTTGATTTAGCTTACTCTTTTAATTTATGCGGTTGTCTTCTTGGTTATTAGTTAGTATTGGACTAAATCACGTATCTTTGAAACCTCAATACAAATTTAATTATTACTCAGAATTTAGGGTAAACAATAACACAGTACGATTTTAGGCGACATGGAATTTCAGTGTAGAAGCAATAACAATATCTCTTCTCCATGAAAACTTTTATATATATGGTGGGTTATTAAAAACATAATGATTGTAGTCAAGGAGAAGTAAATTGGTCCCATCAACTGCATATGTTATGAGCATACAAAGGGGTAAGCGTCGTAGTGACAAGAAAGTTTTGGCAGAAATGACGTGTTGGGAAATTGACAATCCTCCATCTACCAATTCGTTTCTCATATCGATCAGGAGACTCAGTGTCACGACGAGTGATGGAAAAATGGATAAAAAATAATAATTACTCATATGTATTTATCTATTAAAAATAATTGGATAATAAACATTTTAGAAACGGATCAAATATAGATAAGAACTGAATTATTCATTTAGAAAAGAGATAACCAATAGATAATTAATGAGTTTAACTTTTATATTTGTGAAGCCTCAAATTAGGAGTTTCTCAAGTTTGGGAAATTAGATTCTTCCAAAGGTGATCATAATAAAGAAGCCATTGATAATATGAATAACCATATTATCCATTGGTTAACCCGCTTTTTGTCTGTATCAAATATGAACAAGGTCAGATAATTTATCCATTTTTGCATTATCCATTTTCGATTTGTGTCACGACCCCAAATCCTAACAGGCCGTGATGGCACCTATCGTGGAACTAGGCTAGCCAACCATCACATTACTACGCTTTTGTTCAATCATAACTGTTCACAATTTAATAACAAGCATGCAACCATAGCATCAAATAATATAGTTAAGTCTTAGCGTCCCAATAATAGTCTAACAAACCTCCCAAGAACTGGAGTCACTAGTCATAAGCATCTAAGAATAAATAAATCTAACTCTGCAAAAACTATAATAATTGTCTCTGAATCAAATGCTAAAACTAAATAAGGGAGGGAAGTGGAGAAGCTGTGGACGCTGAAAAGCTACCTCGAAATCCCGTGAATTTGCAACTACAAGCAAGGACATCTACTGCTCCAGACCGTCACCTGAATCTATGCACAGAGGCACAGGGAATCTTTATGAGCACGCCAACTCAGTAGTAATAAAAATAAATCACAGTCTGAGTAATATAAACACACAGTACAAATACACAATTCCACAAAACTAGTAAAACACCAAGTCACTATGTAGTATTTATCAAATAATAAATTCGAAATCAGTTTTCAGAAATCCTTTGAAAACATGTGAAATATCAGTATATCTCAGTAAAATTCTCAGTAAAAACCGGTTCGAAAATGAAGTAAATCATAGTTCGAAAACTTAGTAAAATCATCATAAATATGCCCCTTGGGCCAAAATCATTTCTCGTAACAGTTGCCCCTCAGACACTCTCTCAATCACTCAGTAACAACCATCACTCAGTATTAATCATCACTTAGTATCAGCATCAGTCAGTATCAGCCCCGTGGGCAATCATCACTCAATATCGGTACCGACACTCACCGGGGTGTGTACAGACTCCGGAGGGGCTCCTACATCCCAAGCGCAATAATAACATAAGGCCTGAAGCCTCCTCACCACTCTCCTTAGGCCTGAAAGCCTCCTCACTACAGTCCTAAGGCCTGAAAGCCTCCTCCCCACACTCCTGAGGTCTGAAAGCCTCCTCACCACACTCCTGAGGCCTGAAAGCCTCCTCACCACTCAGTCAGACACTCTCAATTTGCCCTTAGTCCATAAACATATCGGGTTCCCGACCCAAAATAGTGTTTTATTTTTCAATAAATAGTACCAAAATAATCTGAGTATCAAAACAATTTATCAGGAAAAGACTGAGTGTAAAATCATATCATATCAGTGAGGAAAATATAGTAAACACAACCCTCAAGGGGTAATCAGATCGGCACTAGGCCCCAAAACTCAAATTTTTTTATGCAAATGTGTTCTTCGTCCTCTCACGAGTCCGTACATATAAAGAACACTAAAATTGGAGTTCGTTTGACCCTTCCAATTAACCCTTAAAGGTCTCATACTCTCAAGCCCTAAAACCCAATTTTTCTACTGATTTTCCATGAATTTATACTGGTTTTATGTTCTATAATCATCCATAATCGAGTTTTAATGATCAAAATACTTACCTCTATGAAGAACAAGGATTTCCCTCTTCAAAATCGTCCCCAAAAGCTCTTTGTCCGTACAAAAATGGTGTAAAAAGGGTTTAGGTCGCGGAGGGTTTAATTAAATATGCCCCAGTTAAATCCTTCATCGCGAACGCAGCCTCCTCCCCGCGTTCGCGAAGCACAAAATCCCTGGGCCCCAAATTAATGCTACGCGAACGCACTACCTGTTTGCGAACGCGGTGCATCCTCCCCCTAGACCTTCGCGTTCGCATCCTTCCCTTCGCGAATACGAAGAACAAATCCTCCGCTTCCCTGATTAACCCTTCGCGAACGCACTCGTCTCTCCGCGTTCGCGATGCACCTTCCTTATCTTCTCCGCGTTCGCACCTGGACCATCGCGAATGCACAACACAAAAATCCCCCAGCTCCCATTTCCCCTATGCAAACGCGGGGCCCCTTCCGCAAACGCATAGGGTAAATTCCCTATGCAAAAACACCAGAAACCCAGCAATGTTTTCAATTCCCAACGAGTTCGTTAATCACCCGAAATCGATCCCGAGCCCCTCGGGACCTCAACCAACCATACTAACACGTTACATATGATTATTCAAACTTAGTTGCACTCTCAAAACACCAAGACTAACATCAAAATACCAAATTCACATCGGATTCAAGCCTAAGAACTTTGATATTTCCAAAATCCACCAATGATGCCGAAACTATCCAATTCAACTCTGATTGACCTGAAATTTTGCAGACAAGTCCAAAATAACATTACGAACCTGTTCCAACTGTCGGAATTCCATTCCGACCCCGATAACCTATTTCCACTGCCGACCGGAAATCTCCAAAAACTAACTTTCGCCAATTCAAGCCTAATTCTTCCCCGGATATCACAAAATTATTCCGGACACACTCCTAAGTTCCAAATCACCTAATGAAACTATTCGGATCATAAAATCCGCATTTCAAGTACCAATAAGTCAACTCTTAGTTGAAATTTTCCCATTTTAAGGCTATTTTTAAAGGCTAATTGAGTGAACTCTCACTACACCCATTCGATTTCAAGCCTATCAACATTAATACACCAAATACAGTAAAACCAAGCTATGACAAGGCAATAGCAGTAATTATAATGCAGGTTCTACGTAAAGACAGATCAGGTTGTTACAATTTATCCCATATACGACCCACACGTCCATTTTTCGCCGCTAATCACGACCCAATCCCCCCCATAGGCCATGATGTCGTTTAATATACCGTTAGGAAAGACAACAGTAAGCCTCCAACTATATTATTCATTTTTAACTTTTGAAAATCGAAATTTCATTAAATAAATGGAAATGAATCTAGAAATCGTAGAAACATAAGTCCTTCCTAACCAAATCACAAAGTACGAATAAGACACAGAACGAAGTAGTAATAATATTTAGTATAACAATGAACCTTTAGTAGAACACCTAACACTCGGTGTCACAAATGCATGAGTAATTTAGTAGAATATACAAAATCACTAGAGTTACTATATGAAATAAAGTAGACATAAATAATAAACATGATAAGAAGGAGACTCCGAGTTTTGCAAATCGAAACATGGAAGATAGCTCACCACTAATTCCTTGTGTAGTGCGTCTACGTGCCTATATGACCACCTGAAGTACCTATCTCTATACATGTACAATTAGTGCAGAAGTGGAGTATGAGTACGTAAATCGATGCATACCCAATAACTATCTAGTCTAACCTCAAAAAAAAGAGTGACGAGGGGTCGACTGTGACATTTACTAGTGGTAAAATAATAATGTACATAAAGTAGCCAAGCATAAAACACAACCATTAGCAATGAGATGAATAAATAAAAATAATTAAACTTCTACACAAGAATTATTACGAAGTCATTAAATACCACAACTTGCCTTGAAGGCACAAGATCAACTGAACCAATACCAAATCAAATCTCAAGTATTACGCTTGAGTCTGCTGAGGTGAACGACCCGTTGCGATAAGAATGGTGTTACATGATACCGCCGAAGAGAACTACCCGATCCCATAAGAATGACTCACAATAATGCCGAGGTGAATGGCTTTATCCTCTAAGAGTGATTTACAACATTGTCGAGGCAAACATGCATAAGAGTAATTTGCAATAGTCGAGGCAAACGGCCCGATCCCACAAGAATAAAGAAATTCTCTCACTCGCGAAGATTGCATGCGGGTCAAGAAGACGCAGAACAACTGTTCATCAAATATTTCACAAATCTGAAGTAAGAGGCTCGGTCAACGTATTTATTCTAGTCTCACTCTCAGTCATGAACCCAAATAATCAAACAAACAAGTTTAGTCCAAATTGTACATTTAAGGCGTGATGTGGATATAAATCTACCTGGACATAAACATGAATCTAGCTACACACGGACTCTCGTCACCTCGGGCATGTGTAGCATCCACAAAAAATAGCACACAATAATTAAAATATCTACAAGGATAATTCCCTCTTACAAGATTAGGCATGAAACTTACCTCACTTCCAAGCCGGGTGCTTGGCTCTCAACCCTCACTAGTTGCCTCAAATCGATGTGGAGCGAACCGAAACTAGTGAAAGGCCGTACAAACCAACAAATATAGGCTCAAAAGTAACTACTCGAGTAATTTCTCAACCCATCTAGGAATGTTAACAAAAGTCAACCCCAGGCCCACATGTCGGATTCTGGAAATTATCGAAGAAAATTGTTACCCATAGCATTACGAACTCAAATATATAACTTGTTCTCAATTCCACAGTCAAATCTCATTTTTACTAAACCCTATGTTTTTCAACAAAAAATCATAATTTCTATGTAAAACTCTACTCATAATACATGTATTTAACTCATAATTGGTAGGAATCACTTAACTTATAGTGCTCGATAAAAATCCACCTCAAAAGAGCTCTAAAATTGCCTAAGCCAAGTGAAAACTAGGGAAAGTGAGCCTAAATTCCGTATTAAATTCATGTTCTGCCCAGTGATTCCTTCATAGCGAATGCAGAAAGACAACCGTGATCGATGATATCAAACTGCCCCAGCACAAGTTTTACTCTACGCATTCGTGATGCACAAACCTCCTAACCCCCAACCCCACCCGGGCCTCCGTGTTCGCGATCCTAGAGCCGCATTTGCGAAGGCTTACGCCTGCCTTCCCTAGAAATCCCTCATTTGCAATCGAGACCGCCTCCACACGATCGCGAAGACCAAAAGCACCCAGGACCAAACCTCTAACCATTGTGTTCGCATCCCCCCGCTCGCAAACGCGAAGCACTGCCAAGTCAAATGTCCGCGATAGTGATGCCCAATCTGCGATCGGGTAGCACAAAACTCCCAAGCCTTACACAACACTTCGCGATCTCGAGACCATCTCCGCAATAACGATTAACACCAGACATCTGCCAACTTCAACATTGCTCCGGGTGGTCCGAAACTCACCCGAGCCACCTAAGACCCCGTCAATATGTACTAGCAGGTCCATAAACATATTGCGGACCTACTTGAAGTCTCGAAACACTTTAAATAATATCTATCCCAAGAATTGCACCTCAACACCAAATTAATCAACTTATAAACTTCAAACTTCTTCCAACTAATTCCAAACGCGACGAATCATACTTAGACAACTCAGAATGACGCCAAATTTCAGCACAAGTCACAAATAACAAACCTATTCCAAGGATCAGAACCCCAAATGAACATTGATAACACCAAAGTCTACTTCAAATCACACTTAGAAAACTTTAAAACCTTGAAGACGCCAATTTTCAACAATAAGCATTGAAATGCTCCCGGTCCACCCGAAGCTCGATCCAAACATACGCCTAAGACAAAAATCATCATACGGATTTACTAGAACCTTTAAATCTGGAACCTAGGTTGTTTACTCAATGTTTTGACTCAAGTCAAACTTGGCCACCTTAAGCCACTATTGTGGAACTAAGTATTCCGAATCAACCCGAACCCTTCCAACACCAAACCAGTTATCCCCGCAAGTCATAAAATAGAAAAAGCACATTAGGAAAGTCTTAAATAGGGGAATGGGGTGTAGAAAGCAAAATCACCGGTTGGGGCGTTGCATTCTCCACCTCTTAAACAAACATTCATCCTCGAACGGGTTTAGAATCATATCTGAAGTGTCGAATAAATGTAGATATCTGCTCTGCATGTCCTCCTCGGTCTCCTAAGTTGCCTCCTCAAATGTTTGACCACTCCACTAGATTTTCAGCTTTGAAATCTTCTTAGACCTTAAATTGCAGACCTGCTTGTCAGCAGTAGAAAATGGCTCCTCCTAATAACCGAAGCTCTCATCTAGAAAAATTTTACTATAATCCAACACGTGCGACCTATTAGCATGGTACCCTCGGAGCATGGACAAATGGAATACCTGATGAACTCCTGATAGAATAGGAGGCAAAGCAAGCGTATATCCAACATCTCCAACTCACTACAACACCTCAAATGGACCAATAAACCTCCGAATCAACTTGCCTCTCTTTCCAAACCTCATGATACCCTTTATCGACGAGTCCTTCAAAAGAACCTTCACGCCAACCATAAATGAAAAATCACACGCTTTCTAATCATCGTAACTATTTTACCTGGACTGAGCTATGCACAATTACTCCTGAATCAACTTTACCTTATCCAAGGCATCCTTTACCAAATTATTACCATACAACCTAGCCTCGTCGGGCTCAAACCAACCAATGAAGAACGACATCGTCAACTATACAAGGCCTCAAATGGAGTTATCTCGATGTTGTACTAATAACTATTGTTATAAGCAAACTCAGCCAATGGTAACAATCGATCCCACTACCCTCCAAAGTCAATCACAAATTCTTTGTGCATGTCCTCAAGAATCTAAATTGTTCGCTTCTAATGCCCGTCGGTTTGTGGATGAAAGGCAGTGTTGAGCTCTACCCGGGTACCCAGGTCACTCTGTCTAGCTCTCCAAAAATGCAAGGTGAATTGAGTGCCTCTATCTGAAATGATGGAAATAGGGACGCCATGCAACCAGTCGTTCTCCTATATATAAATTTTGGTTGACATCTATGAAGTGTATGTAGCCATCACTAGAATAAAGTGTGAAGACTTGGTCAGTTTGTCGATAATGACCCAAACGACATCAAATTTCCTCAACATTCATGGCAAACCAACCGTAAAATCTATAGTGATGCGCTCTCACTTCCACTCCGGTATAACCATCCCCTGAAGTAAGCCACCTAGCCTCTGGTGCTCGTACTTAGCTTGCTGGTATTTCAGACATCTTGCCACATACCCAACTATGTCCTTCTTTATCCGCCGCCACCAGTAATGCTTCCTCAAGTCATGATACATCTCCATGGCACCTGGATGAATATAATAATGCAAACTATGTGCCTTCTTTAGAATCGTCTCCCTCAATCCACCAACATTAGGAACACATAAGAGACCCTAGAGTCGTAGAAAACCATCATCTCTGATAGTAAGCTCCTTGGCATCACCTCATAGCTTGTATCTCTAAGGACCAGCGAGTGTGAATCATCATACCGACGAACCTTGATCTGCTTGAATAAAGAAGGGTGAGCCACAACACATTCGGGAACCCGATTGGGCTCTGAAATATCCAACTTCCAATCTCACAAGTCGGTTAGCTAAAGACTGAATTTCCAAAGCAAATGGTAGAGGATGGTAATATCATAATCCTTCAGTAACTTAAGCCACCTCCACTACCTTGGCTTAAGATCCCTTTGCTTTAACAGATTCCGCAAACTGTGATGGACAGTGTTGTACCCTATTTTGCATTAGTCAAGATCGGGTTCAACTTGTGGTTTCTCTGTTGTTGCTGAAAGAGAATCGCCACCTAATATTTAAAGATATACTAGGGTGCCTATTTAATTACTAAGTTACATTTTTTATTGGTCTACTAATCATTGAGATTATAGGTAAAGGTTCTTGTTCTTCTAAGGGAAGGTGTTAGGCACCCCGTCAAATCTATTTGAGGTAGCTCCATAGGACATAGACTAATTTTAAGGTATCCATTATTTGTACTATACTTAATTATTATTAAAAGTATGCTTACTATATATATATATATATATATATATATAGNAATATATATATCTTAGGTTTATTTCTTACAAATATCCTTACCTATCTCCTAAATCAATTGTTTTCATAACTTAATCTCCTGTCACAAGTTTTGTCAAGTGCATATTTAAAAATTCTTTCAATGCACCTTTAACCCTTTCATAAACTCATACTCTTCTTAAGTCTCATATCCCTATTATACTCTCCCTCATATATATATATATATATATATATGAGGGAGAGTATAATAGGGATATGAGACTTAAGAAGAGTATGAGTTTATGAAAGGGTTAAAGGTGCATTGAAAGAATTTTTAAATATGCACTTGACAAAACTTGTGACAGGAGATTAAGTTATGAAAACAATTGATTTAGGAGATAGGTAAGGATATTTGTAAGAAATAAACCTAAGATATATATATTGATTGGAAGATTTAAAGAAAGGTCATTTTTGTTGAAAACCCCTTAAGGCAACGGTTCTTCATTCTTTGCGAAAATTCAGATTTGTCTCTTGATAGTAACTTGGAATTCAGATCTGATTCTGTGTTTTTTTTGTAAATGAAGCTACTATTTTCTAGGCTTCAAAAGTTTTCCAAAAAAAATAAGCGCAAGTGAACGAAGAGATTATAATAATAGGAGAAAATTTAGCGAAGATTAATTACTAACTAATTCCTTTTAAATCCTATAGTATCTACAACTTGCCTATGTTTCATGTGATATTAAAGCATGAAGATAAATCATGTGATCTTTTATATATATATATATATATATATATATATATATATATATAAGCGTTAAATACATGACAACAAAAATACGAAAAAGCAATAGATCAGTATATAAAAGTAACGAAGCAGTAAACTTGATTAAGGAAGTAATGAATAATAACAGAGGAATGAGGGAAAGAGGACTGGACTCTAGTGATTGGGCCTGAAGAAGACAGGCCCATTAGTAGAGAGATACAGCTGCAGTTGACACTAACTCTCCAAAAATGCGACAATGTTATGATTGGGTCTGAGTTCCGTAAGAACTCGGTAGGCCAAAATGAATGTACATGCCCAAAAGAGAGAGAAAGTCATGAGACACACACTCCATATATTCAACATACTCAACCGTGTATGAAATATGTACAAACAAATGACTGGAACAAGAAATTATCAATATTCAAATACTATGGGAAATTATATTAGTGTGATAGTTATACATGAAAAATAATTTACATTGAAAATCTTTGATAAGTGGGGATTTTGACTGCTTATTAGCATCTTTTAGCTTTTGTTTAGTCCAAAAGTATTGAATCGTATTCCCGAAATTAATGAAATTGTGCAAATTGTAGGAATGCGGAAGTTTCGTCTATCAAGATGAAATCCGACTCAACAACGAGTGTTCCGAAGCACAAGGTAATAAAGAGCGTAGAAGCACAAATGTGCAGTCCACAAAAGAAATTGCGGACCGCAAAATTCCATCTGCGGTCGCAAACCAAGAAGCAAAGTTCATCAGAACTTTCAATGATGTGTGGACCGCACATGAATTGTACGGCCGCATGACAAGGCTTTTAATGAAAAAGATGCAAAGTTTAGAGAATATGCAAGAATTGTGAAGTGCATACCGCACAAGAATTGTGCAGCCGCAGAAGTTTGCCTCACAACCGCAATCCAGAAATGTGCGGCCGCAAAAACCTCATTCCTGCTTACTGAAGAAATCTGCGGACCGCACATGGAATTGTGCGGCCAAAGAACCTCCCGAGGGGCATTTCTGTCCGCGAATTTTTTTCCTGTATAAATATATGAGTTTCACAAAATTAGGTCAAGTTTGAACATACAAAGTTGTTGTAGCCGTTTCTTTTATATATTTTATGAAGTTTTCTTATTTGAGTATTTTAACATTAGATTTCATCATTTTAATCTTCCATTGTGAGTTTAATTAGCTTTTCTTTTTTATTTTCTGCAAATTCCATGATGAGTAGCTAGATTATTACTAGGGTTGTGACCCAACCCTAGTGTGTAAACCTTATGGGTAATTAATTTAGTATTTTTTTATGATTGGGTGTTGATTATTTAGCTTAGTTCATGCATCAATTTTAGAATTAATGGTTGCAAACATGGATTCATGCCTATTTGACTTAGTCTCTACTTGAGAAAGAGAGACCTACACAAGGATAACTTAACTAACAAGGAATTGGGTTAATTGAGAGATTTATTAACCCAATTAAAGGGTTCAAAGTAGAGATATTATAAACCCGACTTGAGCTCTTATCAACTGTTTTGGTTGATACCCTTACAGACTTGAGAAAGCCAAATTGGGAAAAATCACTCTCTGACCAAGAGGTATTGAGTGGGTAACGTAGAGTTGAGAGCTATAATACACCCCAACAAGCATTAACGTCTTTATCCTAATAGGAAAACACCTAGGTTATGGCCACAACCCTATGCCTTAATTATTTGAAAAAAAAAACACCAAAAATACTGAATCGTTTCTAGTTTCTTTTCTTAGCTTATAATTGCTAGAGTACAATTAGAATTAGAAATCAAACCTGTTGTGGAAGTGCAATTTAGCTATTCCTTTCGCTTTCATCAAGTGTATACTCCTAACACCCCTAGTAACTCCTTGTAGAAATCGACCCCAACTCGTTTTGGGTACTATTCTTTCAATGACCGTTTGCACTCACTATTAGGTGTAGATTGGACGTGGACCAAAGGCGTCGTTTCTAGGGAGTTCAAACGATGTTAGCTATATATTCATAGGTACAACCATGATGAACAATGATCTCGCAAATTTTCCTTTTGGGGATGTGGATGTCGAAAGATGATCAAGTTGATGAGGTTCCTCTTGAACCTCAAGAAAATAGAAGAGGCTGAGTGCCTCACGATAATGTGCTCGCTCCACCCCCACCTCCACCACGAGTGTCTCCACACCAGATATTACCCAATGAAGGATATGCAAGTGCAATAGTCCCTCCCCCAATTAAGGCGGGCAACTTTCGAATCACTAATGTGATGCTCACATTGCTTGAGCAACGAAGTTTCTTCACTGGTGCTCCAACTCAAAATGCGTACAAATATTTGAAAGGGTTTGTGGATACTTGTTGGGGGAGAAAACAAAAAAATTTCTCCGAGGATGCATTGAGGCTAAGGATTTTCCCTTCTCCTTACGGGGGAAAGCTTTAGATTGGTTTGAGCGATTGTCGAACCATTCCATTCACACTTCGGAATTATTTGCGGAAAGATTTATTTCTAGGTTCTTCTCTCTAGGACACATGGGTACACTTCGAGATGAGATTTTGGCATTCAAGAAAGAGCTGAATGAACCACTACACAAGATATGGGAAAGTTATTAAATAATGGTTAAGGAACGCCGCAACAACGATATGACGGGGAACATCATTCAACAAACGTTCTATCGTGGTATTAACATAACCTACCAGTGTGTAGTGAATCAAATTGCCGGTGGGAACTTCATGACTAGGCCTTATGCTGAGGCGTGTGAGATTTTGGATGAGATGGTGGAAACGCCATGGGCTTGGCAATCCCAGGACAATGTTCCACAAGGTGAACCAAACATGATCCGCCTTCACAAAGAGTTGCAAGACCACGGACAAGCATTGCCGAGTTGACAACCACCATGACGTAACAAGCAAAGGCCCAACTAAATCAAGTGAAAAATCCCAAGCAAGTCAATACCATGGGGGGAGTGAACATGATGGTGGACAAGAGGAGGACCAAGGGTCCACAAGTACAAAATCGAGTGAAAAATTATGTGCAAGAAGATAGTGGTCTTGAGAAAGATGATTCCTACAATGAACAAGAGGAGGAAGTGCAATATGTGAAAAACTTTCAAGGGCAAAGAAACAACTTCCAAGTCCCAAACCAACAATAATGGTGACTTCAAAACAATCAAGGCAATTGGAATTCTAACAATCAAGACAATTGGAGCGGAAACAACAATCAAGGGAATTGCCATAGCAACAACAATCTAGGAAATTGGAGTTGGAAATAATCAAGGAAATTGGGGGAGGCGGGGAAGGGAATCAAGGCAGATGGAACAACAATCAAGTCAACCGGGGGTTGGGTTTTCAAAGGCCCCCGATGTATCAACAACCAAGAAACCCGCCTCCTTATCCTTCCCATGGTTGAAGTTCTTCAAACAATGAGATAGGACATATTGAACATATGTTCAAGCAAATGATTGAAAATAATGCTGATTCGCATGCCCAAATTGCTTCACACAACACATCAATACGCAACTTAGAAGTTCAAATGTGGCAAAGCTCTCGAGCTCTAAATTCTCATCCTAAGGGGGACACTACCAAGTGACACAGTAGTAAACCCAAAGGGTAGAAACAACACGAGGCATACCATGGCCGTTACTACAAGAAGTGGAAGAGGTAGGAATGCAACCACCTTAAGTCTAAGGCCAATTATAGATGATGAGCAAGTGATACAAGAAGAAGAGACCCCGAACAATGTGGTGCAATCTAATGATGAAGTTCGAATTGATATTAATGATAGTGTGAAAGATACTCAAGAGGAGGTGAACCCGTCTAGGGATCACATTATTGACAAACCGGAGCCGGTAGTGTAAAAGGCTGAGGCACCATTGCCTAAGCCCCCATCTCTATACCCTCAAACACTTGCCAAGCGAAATAGTGAGAATCAATTCAAGAAGTTCATTCAAATGATGAAGTGTCTCTCAATCAATGTGCCATTAGTTGAAGCTTTGGAACAAATGCACGATTATGCCAAGTTTATGAAGGATCTAGCGAAAAAGGAGCGGTCAATGAATTTTGAAACTATCAAAGTCACTCATCAAATGAGTTCAATTGTGAATTCAATGTCTCATAAGATGGAGGATCCCGGTGCTTTCATGATTCCTTGTAAAATTGGAAGTGCCGAGTTTTCTAAAGCTCTTTATGATCTTGGGAAAAGTATCAATTTGATGCCCTATTCGATTTTCAAAACATTGGGTATTGGGAAATCAAGACTCACCACTATGATATTATAAATGGCCGATCGTACTATGAACAAGACTTTGGGAGTGATTGAAGATGTCTTGGTTCATGTTGATATATTCATTCTTTCGGTGGATTTTGTCATTCTAGATTGTGAAGTTGACTATGAAGTGCCGATTATTCTTGGTAGACTTTTCTTGCTACGGGGAAGGCCCTTTTGTGATGTTTAGGCCGGAGAGCTTACCTTCCGGGTTGGTGATGAAAAAGTGTTATTCTATATGCACCCCGGGTTACTATGCACCCCGAAAATTATCTTTGGATCTTAAAAATAGGACAATTCCTCCTATAAAGCTTTATTTTGAAGAGCCTCCCACCTTTGAGTTGAAGCCATTGCCTCCAAATATTCAGTATGATTCTTGGCACTTGTTCTAATTTACCGGTTATTCATTCATATTGTTTGACTAACATGCAGGTAGATTCCACATTGGTTGTGCTACACAAGAGGAAGAAGGCTATTGGGTGGACATTGGCGGATATTCGGGGAATAAGCCCCGCCTTTTGCATGCATAAGATCAAGTTGGAGGATGGTTCCAAACCATTTATCGAACATCAAAAGAGACTCAATGAGGCTATGCAAGAAGTTGTCAAGAAGGAGATTATCAAGTGGTTAGATGTCGGGGTGGTCTACCCCATCTCCAATAGTTCGTGGACTTCTCCGGTTCAATGTGTCCCAAAGAAAGGGGGCATGGAGGTGGTCACCACTGACAAGAATGCGTTAATTCCTACAAGAACGTTTATTTAATGGAGGGTGTGTATGGACTATCGCAAGCTCAACAAAGTCACAAGGATATATCACTTTCCACTTCCTTTCTTAGAACAAATGCTTGATAGATTGGCCGGATGTGCTTTCAATTACTTTCTTGATAGGTATTCGGGCTACAACCAAATTCTTATTGCTCTGGAAGATCAAGAGAAACTAACCTTTACATGTCTATATGGTACTTTCGCCTTCAAGAAGATGCCATTTGTTTTGTGCTATGCACCGGCGACTTTTCAAAGGTGTATCATGGCTATCTTCACGGACATGGTGGAAGGATAACTAGAAGTTTTCATGGATGGTTTCTTGGTGGTTGGATATTCTTTTGATGTTTGTCTTGCAAATTTGGATAAAGTGTTGGCTAGATGTGAAGAAACAAATTTGGTATTTAATTGGAAGAAACGTCATTTCATGGTCGAGGAAGGCATTGTCCTAGGCCAGAAAAACTCAAAGCATGGAATTGAAGTTGACAAGGCAAAAATTGAGATGATTTCTAAACATCCACCTCCAACTTTGGTGAAGGGCGTGTCACACCTCCTTTTTCCCGAGGGCGGGGATATGGGAGTTTTTCAAATTAAAGTGACATTATTCGAATTTGGGATTATTTATTTATTTTTCAGAGTCTCCGCTTGGGATAATTGTTATGGTGCCCCAAGCCACCGGTTTGTTTTAAATCCCAAATTGAGGAAATCTGACTCCGTTTAAAGTCTGCGAACCAGAAGACTGGGTAAGTAATTCTGTTAAATCGGGAGAAGGTGTTGGGCACTCCCGAATTCCGTGGTTCTAGCACGGTCGGTTAATGATTCATACTTGGCTTATTTAATCTAATTACTCATTTTAGGACCTATGTGTATTTATCCTTTACCGCTTTTAATTACTTGATTTATCTAAAGGATTACCTTAATGCAAGTTACGCGTACGTATGCCCGTCTAGTTTGATGTGTCAGAAATCATGTCACGCGTACGTGTACACAACTCGCGACATTTTGTTTACTTAAGAAAAATAGTCAAAGTCGCGTGAATGTGTACCTTGGATTTATTTGAAAATCGAGATCACGTCACACAAACATGTACACGTCACGATAGTAGTTTAAAATCCGCGCCTATAGCATTTCTACGAGTATTTGATTAAGGCGTTTTACTTACTAACAATGTTTAACCATGGTCACACGAACATGTTTTTATTTTGGTATCACAACTATGTCACGCATACGTGTACATAATTGTAATAACTAATTAATTATGAGTTCCTAAATGTCACGCCCCAGAATCCTAATCCAGGTCGTGATGGCGCCCAACGACGGGGTTAGGCAAGCCAATATGAATTACACTAAGTGTTACCCTTCCTATTTGATTAAACAAGTTAATATTTACCAATTTTAGACAGTTAAACATGATGATAGCTTGATATAAAAATAAAAGCATAACACTTCATGGCCAAAATAAAGTATACGTATGCATATACAACCGAAAACCCAAAATATACACTACGCGAGTGCCAGGAACTAGTGTCACGAGTGTCACGGGCAATTACTGAATATACAATGACTACAATATATACAGAGTCTCAGTCTGAATGAAATGGACAGAGAATATAACAAAAGAACTCCAGGGTGCTGCTAGGAAGTCGCCGGGAAAGCAGCTCACCGTGGAGTATGACCACGCTATTAATACTAGCACCGGTCTGATAATCAGACTTACTAGCCTCCGGACCTGTACAGTCAAGTACAGAAAAGAAAAGAAAGTGCAGCATGAGTACATATTAAATAAATATGTACCCAGTGAGTATCCCGCCTAAACTCGAAGAAGTAGTGACGNGGCAGGAATCCAAACAATTGCTGAACTAAACAATAAAGCACTTTCAAGGGTAAGACCACCAAACGAAACAATAATCACAAATTCTTAGATCCGCCGTGGGGATAATTCCCTCTTACAAGGTTAGAAAGGAGACTCGCCTCGTGACGAAATCACCCCTCGGATCAAGGATGTGCCCGAAATCTCCGAAATCTACCCTCGATGGCTCGCGACTAGCCAAAAGGTGTAAAATAACATCAATGCATGCACAATGTGGAAAGTTATCCTAGTTATTCACTAAAATGGCTATTCCTGAAGAATTTCCAAATTCCAACCTCTGTCCCGCATGTTCAAATTCTGAAAATTCTCGAAGGGATCACTCATCCATAGCCTAAGGATCATTAACGTGTGATTTCTACTTGAATTCATGGCCTAAAAATGGAAAATCACAAAATCCTCAAGAACCCTAAAATTACTACCTAATTCTATGATTTTTAGATAATTTATTAGGGAATTTAACTAGGACTTAATGCTAAAGCTAGAAAATTATGGGGTTTTACTTACCTCTTACTGGAACTGGTCGTGGACAGGTTTTTCTCAAGCTCCTAAGCCTTTAAATGGAGTTTTGAAAGTGAAAACTGAAGAAGAACCCGAAATTGGAACTTATACACTGCTGGCTACAGCGACTTCCGCACCTGCGACCCTTGGACCGCACCTGCGGACATTGGGCAAAGGGGCTGGGGATTGCACCAGCGGAGGATCCGCACCTGCGAGGCTGGGACTGCAGGAGCGGTCCCGCACCTGTGACTGGGCATCAGCACCTGCGGACACACCAACAACAGCTGCACCAGCAGTTGTTTCAGCTGGTTTTCGGCCTCGTGTGGTGTCCGGGAGGCACCTGGACCCACCCGAGCCCCCGTCCAAATATACCAACAAGTATGTATTCATGATACGAACTCGCGCGAACTTCTGGAACATGGAAAACAACAATGAAACTAAGAATTCAACCCCAAACCAAATTGAATCAACTTAAGAACTCAAGAATTCTAGAATTCACTTCATTGCGCCGAACAGGCCTATACTACTCGGAGTGACGTCATATTTTGCAGACAAGTCGAAAATGACATAACGGAACTATTCCGGTCTTGGAATTTCTTTCGGACCTCGGTAACATAAAATCACATTCCAAACCAAATTTTAAATTCTATGAAAATCCTCGAAACTTCATTAACATCTAAATTTCCCATTTCGATCCGAAACCCATCAAACCAAGTCTGTTTCTTACCAAATTTCACAGATAACTTCAAAAAACACATATTGAACCTACTACGGGCTCCGGAACCATAATACGGTCCCGACAGCACAGGTTTCACGTCGAGGTTCATTTTCATAAGCCTTTATTATTTTCAGAAAACAATTTTCTTTAAAAATTCATTTCTCAGACTTGGGTCCTCGGAATTCGATTCCGGGCATACGCCCAAGTCCCATATTTTCTTACGGACCTTTCGGGACTGCCAGATCACGGGTCCGGGTCCGTTTACCAATAATATTGACCAAAGTCAACTTTATTCAATTAATTATCATAAATTCAACTCTTTATCAAGTTTTCTCATAAAGGCTTCCCGGCTACGCGCCCTGGCTGCGCACGCTTATCGAGGTAAGATTGATGGAGGCTTTCGGGGTCTCGAAACACAGTCATAATTAAATTTATATAAGATGACCTTTTGGGTCATCACACTAAAGTTATGCTTACGTCTCTAATCCTATGTCATATATCTAAGTGTAAAGGTTCAACACTAATTGTGACACATTTGTTTGTATCAAATAGGGCAGCTTATCTACAAACTGCCTATCGGGCCCAAATTTTTAGAAAGTTTGAGGCCTGATAAGTACTGAGTCTAAATAGACTCTAGCCCATGATTATAATGTATGTTGTTTGGACCATACTACTGAATTAATTGGAAAAGATTTGGGCCTGTTTGAGTCCAATTGGACTCTGACCCAATTCAGCATTTAGTCATTCAGATACATCTTATTCAAAAGGTTTGGGCCTAGTAATGAGTCCAAATGACTGTGTCCCAATATCCATTTGTGGGCAAATAAATGAATTCAAAAGATAAAATTTGGGCCTAATGATAGTGAGTCCAAGTGAACTCTAGCCCAATGCATGTTTGTGTGAAGGGGTTTGAGCTAAAATTTGGTAATGACATTTATAAAGTTAAATCTATTTTGTTTATCTTTTAAAACAGAAATAAAATGAGTTTTTGAATAAATCGAAATTTTGTTAAATTTTGGACAATCTTCTTATTGATTTACCTAAGTCTTTATTTTCGAAATGCTGATTTTTTAAACTTATTTCTATTTCGAAAATCTTGAAGTGTGAAGGCCATTGATCAACATGTTTTATTTAATAAAAATCAGAATACAATTTGATAAACCCAATTGGTTTTGGGCCTGGAAATGTATTATGGTTATCATTTAGTTACTTTGTAAAAAGTCTGATTTTTTCATGGCTTGAGGTTAACAATAATCAGAATTATTTAATTATTGAAAAAGACAGCATGGTAAAATTGCTAATCTATTAAGATGATTTAACATACAAGGAAATGGAGTAAAAAATTATTACATTTTTTGCTAACTGAATAATAATAACAAAACTGCCTATGGATATTTTAACAGAATTTCTAGAAAATGTTCTGTGTGATACTATTGCATATGAATATATATATTTTATGAGTGTATGAATCTTTAAGCAGATTCTATAATTTTCAGAACACTTTTAAACTAATATATTTTCCTAAAACAGTGTAAAAGAGTTTGCAACATAACTTTTCAAACAAACAACTTCAAACAAACATTGCAATATTCAACCTAATTACAGATTTATCAACAAATTCTAGTCATGATTCAGCAATAGAAAGAAACTTTACATTTTTGTTAAGAAAAATACCTTGACAGCAGCAAGAACACAAACATATAAAGAAAATAAGTCTATGAAAGCTTGAGTAAGAGCAGCATCAAGAAAACCCAAGCAGAAAATCAAAACCAGCTTCCAAATAAAAACCTAGAAATTCAGAAGATAGT
Source organism: Nicotiana undulata (assembly GCA_005239495.1). Classification (NCBI taxonomy): domain Eukaryota; kingdom Viridiplantae; phylum Streptophyta; class Magnoliopsida; order Solanales; family Solanaceae; genus Nicotiana; species Nicotiana undulata. The sequence goes on from ML248147.1 coordinate 86,311, forward strand.
GTGAAAATCCAATAGGAGTTCTTTGCTCATAGTGAAAGAAAGAGACTCCAAAGTAGTGCAGAATCAGTGTATTTTTAAGTCTATGAAAATGTTTCTGTTTTCAGTTATGTTCAGGTGTGTAAAAATATGTGTAAGAATGTGTAAAAAAAAGATGTGAAAGAATGAGTGAGAATCTATTAGAAATGTCTATGAATAATGAAAAGAATGAGTGTATTTATAGAATGAGGAGGTGAAAAGGGATAAGAATTACGGTCCAAAGAATCTGTCAGAATTCCCTATAAATTAGAAAAAAATGACATCTTCTTTACAGAAATGGACATCTGTCCAATTTGTAGTACCTTCCTTATGTCATAAAATGGACAAGTGTCCTATTTTCGGATCTTATCCTTTTTTCCTACTCAACATTGGGACAGTTGTCCCTATTCTAGAATGTTCTAGTGATTTCTGAAAAGTTTTTGAATTAGCTAGGCCCATAAAATAAATAAACAATAATATCAAAGTCATGGGCTTGTTTATTTAGCCACGCCCAATAATAATAAAATAACAAAGCTATGGGCATGTCTATTTAGCCAGGCCCAAACCATTAACAACAATAAATAAAGAACTAATTAAAAAAATGAGACAAAAAGAAAGAAATGTAACATTGTTTATATATATATGTCACGACCCAATTCTCCCTCCGACTGGGTCTCGTGACGGCACCTAGTCTAGACGACTAGGTAAGCCTATTCGTTGAGAAAGAATTAAAGATAAACAAGTGAATTTAGTAGAAAATAAAATAAATCCATACTAATATTCGATGCCGCTCGGCATTACAGCTCACTTTACCCAAGACCCGGAATATCAACAAAACATCACAAGCTAACTCTATAGTTCAATATACAAACTGAAGAAAAATGACAGTGTAGTCTCATCTACCAGTTCTAACCACGCTAGGATAGGAAGGGGACTCGGAACTCTGCGAATGCTGTAGAATATAACACAAGTCTCCAACTGCTGGTTGCTGGCTAACCACGGTACGACGTACTGGTACCTGGATCTACACATGGGAAAAACATGCGCAGAAGGGCGTGAGTACTCCACATTCGGTACCCAGTAAGTGCCAAGCCTAACCCCAGTCAAGTAGTGACGAGGTCAGGTTGAGGCTCTACTGAGTTTGCAAAATAGACAGATATAGTTAACAGTTACGTAAAGAAGAAATATTTAACAATATTTTAAAGTAACGACTAGAAATAATGATATAGATAAATCCTCAGTTCAACGCAATATATATGACTCCATAGAAAAAAATAAACGTACAATGCAATGCAAGGGAAAGTCTCAGGTCTCGGCCTGCAGTCCCAACGTAAATTTGCAATGCAATGCAAGGGAAAGGCTCAGGTCTCTGCCCGCAGTCCCAATGTATGCGATGCAATGAAAGGGAAAGGCTCAAGTCTCTATCCGCAGTCCCAATGTATGCGATGCAATGCAAGGGAAAGGCTCAGGTCTATGCCTGCAGTCCCAATGTATGCGATGCAATGCAAGGAAAAGGCTCAGGTCTATGCCCGCAGTCCCAATGTATGCGATGCAATGCAAGGGAGAGGCTCAGGTCTATGCCCGCAGTCCCATTGCAAATATGTAATGCAGGGTATATATCAAATATAGCGTAATTCAAAAGTTTTTTGAAAAACAGTTGGAAATTATGGGGTAAAATACTTAAACCAGTTCAAATAATTGTAACAAGTGGAAAATCAGGTAAAATCGATTATCAAGATAAAATCTTAAGTTATTGTTCAACTCAAACCAATAACAGTAATAATAGGATTGAAAATGAGGCATGTCGTAGAAAGAACTATGGAAATTCAGTGAAAATACCCCATGCACGCGCTCTTCACCTCACGTGCACGGGATTTTTATAGTAAAAACCAGTTAAAAATGCCTAAGGAAAATTCCCTAGCACAAAGTTAGGCAAGCCACTTACCTCGACTGTGCAAATCAACAGATAACCACGCTCTTGCCACGAGTATCCAACTCCGGGTGGCCCAAATCTATTCAATTCGATTGCATAATGTAAATATCATTTCAAGAATTCAAACTAACTAATTAATTCGGAACTAATACGCGAAATTAGGAAAATTTGACCAAAACGCCCCTCGGGCCCACGTCTCGGAATCAGATACAATTTTACATTTTCCGACCCTTATTCACTCACGAGTCTAACCATATAGAAATTTCTCAAATCGGAGGTCAAATACCAATCAAAAACCCAAAATTTGGTCTAAGAGGTTTCTTCCATTTTCCCCACATTTCTACTCAAAATCTCGAAATTAAGGGTGAAAATTAAGATTAGAATTATGGAAATTGACCTATGATGGTTAGAAATAACTTACCTAGAATACCCAGGTGAAAAATCTTTCAAAAATCGCTTCTCCCGAGCTCCAAAATTCAAAATGGTGAAATAAGCCTTAACCCTCAAAATGGGTTTAATATTCTGCCCAGGTATATTCAACGAAGTGCGATCGCGGATAATAGGATGCGATCGCATAGAGTAAGTTCCACCCCCTTACCTTGGACACAGTGCTGTCGCACTGAAGGACCCCCGATCGCGGGGAGACCTGGGTTTGACTCTATGTGTCCGCAGCCAGGCCCACGCGAACGCATAGTGATTTCCCATGGCCGGCCTAATGACCCTGTGCGGTCGCCTCTTGCATACTGCGATCGCACTGACCAAACAGTGCTGGGCCTAAATATCCACTATGCGATCGCGGTTCAAGCCATGCGATCGCACTGAAGAAACAACTGATGCTCAAAAACCAGAAAAACAGCTGAACTTTAGTCCAAAAATATACCCCTTGAACACCCGAAACACACCTGAGGCCCCCGGGACCTCAACCAACACTACCAACTAGTCTAAATACCTTATTCGGACTTGGTCGAGCCTTAAAAACACGTTCCATAATATCAAAATCATCGAATATGCATAGATTCAAGCCTAAGAACTTAGGAATTTTCAAGAACTCACCCTCGACGCCGAAACACATCTAAACTCGTCCGAATGACCTCAAATTTTGCATACAGGTCATAAATGACATTCCGGGCCTAATGTCACTTTCGGAATTCCATTTTGAGTCCGATATAAAAATCTCACCTATCGGCCGAAATCGCCGAAATTCTAACTTTCGCCAATTCTAGCCTAAATCTATATCCGACTTCGAGAACATAATCCGAATATGCTTCCAACCCCGAAATCACCTAATAGAGCTAACAGTCGACGGATTTCCATTCCGGATCCGTCTTCACACAGCTCTCGCTACGGTCCAATTTCTATGTTTAAAACTCAGCTTAAAGGACTATATGTCCAAAATCACTCCAATTTTCATCACTCAACCCTCCGACAAGTTCCATTAACATAATAAGACATAGGAGAAGCATTTATTAGGGGATCGAGGCGCTAACTCTCAAAACGACCGATCAGGTCGTTACATATTCCCCCTCTTAAGAGAATCATTCGTCCTCGAACGAGTATAGAAACATACCTAAAGCTGTGAATAGATGAGGGTACTGACTTCGCATGTCCTGCTCGGTCTCCCAAGTCGCCTCCTCGACCGGATGACCCCTCCACTTCACTTTGACCGAGGCAATATTCTTCGACCCGAGCTTTCTGACCTGCCTGTCCAAAATAGCCACAGGCTCCTCAACATATGATAGATCCTTGTCCAACTGAACTGAGCTGAAATCCAAAACATGAGTCGGATCACCGTGTTACTTTCGGAGCACGGAAACGTGGAATACCGGATGAACGCCTGCTAGGTTGGGAGGCAAGGCCAACTCATAAGCAACCTCCCCAACTGGCCGTAACACCTCGAAAGGGCCAATGAACCTCGGACTCAGCTTACCCTTCTTCCCAAATCTCCTAACGCCCTTCATAGGCGATACCTGAAGCAAAACTCGATCACCGGCCATGAATGACAAATCACGAACTCTACGGTATGCATAACTCTTCTGCCTGGACTGAGCTGTGCGAAGTCTATCCTGAATCACCTTCACCTTGTCCAAGGCATCCTGGACCAAGTCTGTACCCAACAATCGGGCCTCGCCCGGCTCGAACCATCCTACTGGAGACCGACACCGCCTACCATATAAAGCCTCAAAAGGCGCCATCTGAATGCTTGACTGGTAGCTGTTATTATAAGCAAACTCGGCAAGAGGATAGTACTGATCCCATGATCCTCTAAAATCCATCACACAAGCACGGAGCATATCCTCCAGAATATGAATCGTGCGCTCGGACTGTCCGTCCGTCCGAGGGTGAAATGTTGTACTGAGATCAATCTGAGCACCCAACTCACTATGTAAGGCTCTCCAGAAGTGCGAGGTGAACTAAAGACCTCGATCTGAAATAATAGATACCGGCACACCGTGCAATCGGACTATCTCCCACATGTAGATCTGAGCCAACCTCTCCGAAGAATACGTAGTCAATACCGAAATGAAATGGACTGACTTGGTCAGCCGGTCCACGATCACCCAAATAGCATCATACTTCCTCAAAGTCCGAGGAAGCCCAATCACTAAATCCATGGTGATCCGCTCCCACTTCCACTCTGGAAGCCTCATCTGCTGAAGTAATCCTCCCGATCTCTGATGCTCACACTTGACATGTTGACAATTGAGGCATCTGGCTACGAACTCCACTATATCCTTCTTCATCCTTCGCCACCAATAGTGTTGTCTCAGATCCTGGTACATCTTCGCGGTACCGGGATGAATGGAGTACCGCGAGCTATGGGCCTCCTCAAGAATCAACTCTTGAAGTCCATCTACATCGGGCACACAAATACGGTCCAGCAATCTCATCACCTATGGTCATATCCCTGACATCATCCCGCTGAACTCTATCCCGAAGGGCTCAAAGGTCGGGATCATCACACTGGCGCTCCCGAATACGGTCATAAAGAGAAGATCGAGCAACAACACACGCCAATAACTGGTGAGGCTCAGAGAGATCCAATCTCACAAACTGGCTGGCTAAGGACTGAACATCCAAAGCTAAGGGCCTCTCGGCTGCGCGAAGATATGCCAAACTACCCACACTCTCCGCCCGGCGACTTAGGGCGTCGACCACCATGTTGGCTTTCCCCGGGTGGTATAATATAGTGATGTCATAATCCTTGAGTAGCTCCAACCACCTACGCTGATGCAAATTGAGATCGTTCTGCCTGAATATATGTTGCACGCTCCGGTGATCCGTATATATCTCAGAGGGAACACCGTATAAATAATGACGCCATATCTTCAGGGCGTGAATAATCACTGCCAACTCGAGATCATGCACAAGGTAGTTCTTCTCATGCACCTTCAAGTGTCTGGACGCGTAGGCAATCACCCTACCATCCTGCATCAACACTGCTCCCAAACCAATCCTTGAAGCATCACAATAAACCGTATAGGACCCCAAACTGGTAGGTAGTACAAACACTGGAGCTGTAGTCAGGGCTGTCTTGAGCTTCTGAAAGCTCTCCTCACACTCCTTAGTCCAAATAAAAGGTGCACCCTTCTGGGTCAATCTAGTCATGGGTGCTGAAATGGATGAGAATCCCTCCACGAAACGGTGATAATAACCGGCCAAACCGAGGAAACTACGGATCTCGGTAGCTGAAGACGGTCTTGGACAACTTTGCACTGCTTCTACCTTATTCGGATCTACCTTGATCCCATCCAAAGAAACCACATGGCCTAAGAACGCCATCGAATCAAGTCAAAATTCACACTTAGAGGATTTGGCATACAACTTCTTCTCTCTCAAGGTCTGAAGCAAGGTCCTCAAGTGCTACTCATGGTCCTCCTGGGACCGAGAATATACCAGAATGTCATCAATAAATATGATGACAAAAGTATTAAGATAAGGCCTAAATACGCTGTGCATCAGATGCATGAAGGATGTTGGGGCATTGGTCAGCCCGAATGACATAACAAAAAACTCATAGTGACCATATCTATTCTTGAAAGCAGTCTTCGGGATATCCGACTCCCGAATATTTAACTGATGATAGCCCGAACAAAGATCAATCTTGGAGAATACCCTGACACCCTATAATTGGCCAAACAAATCATCAATACAAGGCAATAGGTACATGTTCTTCACTGTCACCTTATTCAACTGTCTGTAATCAATGCACATCTGCATCGAACCATCCTTCTTTTTCAAAAATAACAACGGCGCACCCCAAAGTGATACACTGGGCCTGATGAACCCCTTATCAAGCAATTCTTGCAACTGTTCCTTCAACTCCTTCAACTCATGAGGAGCCATACGGTAGGGAGGAATGGAAATAGGCTGAGTGTCTGGCAACAAGTCAATGCTAAAGTCAATGTCTCTGTCGGGCGGCATACCCAGAAGGTCAGCTGGAAAAACATCAGGATAGTCCCTCACAACTGGGACTGACTCAACTGTAGGGGTGTCGGCACTAATATCCCTCACATAGGCAAAATAAGCATCACACCCCTTTGCAACCAACCGCTGAGCCTTAAGAAAATAAATGACTCAACGAGGAGTATACTCTAATGAACCCCTCCACTCTAATATCGGTAATCCTGGCATAGCCAGTGTCACGGTCTTGGCATGACAATTAAGAATAGCATAATGGGGCGACAACCAGTCCATGCCCAAGATAACATCGAAATCTACCATATTGAGTAATAATAAATCAGCTCTGGTCTCAAAACCACTGATAACAATCAAACACGACCGATATACGCGGTCCACAATAAGAGAATCTCCCACAGGAGTAGAAACATATACGAGGGAACTCAAAGAATCCCGAGATATCCCTAAATGTGAGGCAAAATAAGAAGACACATATGAATATGTCGAACCCGGGTCAAATAATATCGATACGTCTCTATGACAAACGGGGACAATACCTGTGATGACTGAATCTGAAGAAATGTCCTCGGACCTGGCTGGAAAGGCATAATATGTGGCATGGCCTCCCTCTCTAGGACGACCTCGACCTCCCCGGCCACACCGACCTCCACCTCGAGCTGCCTAATATGGTGGGGTAGCAGCTGGGGCTGACAGTATAGCTGGGGGACCTGGTGGAAGACGCGGAACCTGATAAGTCCCCGGTGGTTCACCCCTCCTAACTCTAGGGAAATCCTTGATCACGTGACGAGGGTCACCACACCCAAAACAACCCCTCTGAGGATGTGGCTGCTGCTGCTGACCCTGAACTGGCCTGCTGGACTGGCCGGTGATAGCACCTCGAGCATGAGGCACCTGAGATACTTGTGGTGCATAATAAGGCTCTCGAGGTCTAGGGGGAGCTGGAATACCACTAGCTGCTGGAAGAGCCGAATGAACAGGGCGGCTCACAAAACCCTAGCATAGCGTGCTGCTGGTGCACAAGTCCCTGAGAAGTTACCAGTCTCTCGAGACCTCTTGGCCTCTCCCTCCTCCCTGTCCCCGGTCAACATACTCTCGATCCTGCTAGCAATGCTCACAGCCTGCTGGTAAGTAAAATCTGTCTCCAACTCTCTGGCCATGCTAGTACGAATGCTGGGATGGTGCCCCTCAATAAAACGGCGAACCCTCTCTCTGACATTAGAAACCAAGGCTGATGCATGTCGTCCCAAGTCACTGAACCAGACTGCATACTCTAACGCAGTCATAGTACACTGGCGTAACTGCTCAAACTCTGCACGCCAAGCATCCCTGAGACTGTGAGGGACGAACTCAAGTAGAAACATCTCTGAAAACTGAGCCCAAGTAAGTGAGGCTGCCTCGTCCGGACTACTAATCTCAAATGCATGCCACCACTGATAGGCTGCTCCTCTCAGCTGAAAAGTGGTGAAAGAGACTCCACTCGTCTCCACAATACCCATGGTATGAAGGATGCGATGACACTCCTCAAGAAAAACTAGAGCGTCATCTGAAGCAAATCCGCTGAAATCAGGTGGGTGGTACTTCTTGTACCTCTCAAGCCGGAGCTGCTCAGACTCAGATGTAGCTGCTCTGACCTCCTGCTTAACTTGAGCTGCTGTAGGCATAGGAATATACTCTGGGACCTGCCCCATGTGGACCCTCTGCTCAGGAGTATGGGTTGTGGGAGTATGGGTCCCTCCCTCGACCTGAGATGTAGTTGGGGCTAGCGGAAGTAGCCCTGCCTGAGACAGAGTACTGAAAGCACTCATGAACTGGGCCAAGGTCTCCTGGAGGGCTGGAGTGATAGAAGAAACCTCCGGTGCCCCTCCAACTGTGGCTGCTAGGGGATCCTCTGTCTCCGCTCTAGCCGGTGCTCGAGCTGGACCGCGTGCTCGTCCTGTGCCCTGGCCCCTGCTTCTAGTGGCTCTGGCTGGGGGCTCAAGTGCCTGCCTGTCAGTACGTACGGTGCGATTACGAACAATCTGTAAGCAAGAATAGAATAGAGTTTAGGAATTCGGATGACAATACTAGCACAATAAGGAATTCAAGAAGTAAGATTGTTCTTAACAGTTACATAGCCCCTCGAAGTTAAGTACGGACGTCTCCGCACCGATCCGCGAGACTCTAATAAACCGGCTTGTGATGTTGTGACTCCTATGAACCTAGACGCTCAGATACCAATTTTTCACGACCCAATTCCCCCTCCGACTGGGTCTCGTGACGACACCTAGTCTAGACGACTAGGTAAGCCTATTCGTTCAGAAAACATTAAAGATAAACAAGTGAATTTAGCCAAAAATGAAATAAAGCCATACTAATACTCGATGCCGCTCGGCATTACAACTCACTTTACCCAAGACCCGGAATATCAACAAAACATCACAAGCTAACTCTATAGTTCAATATACAAACTGAAGAAAAACGACACTGTAGTCTCATCTACCAGTGCTAACTATGCTAGGACAGGAAGGGGACTCAGAACTCTGCGGACGCAACAGAATATACCTCAGGTCTCCAACTGCTGGTTGCTGGCTAACCACGGTATTGCGTACTTGTACCTGGATATGCACATGGGAAAAACATACGCAGAAGGGCGTGAGTACTCCACATTCGGTACCCAGTAAGTGCCAAGCCTAACCTCAGTCAAGTAGTGACGAGGTCAGGTTGATGCTCTACTGAGTTTGCAAAATAGACAGATATAGTTAACAATTAAGTAAAGCAGAAATAACTAACAGTATTTTAAAGTAATGACTAGCAAGAATGATATAGATAAATCCCCAGTTCAACACAATATATATGACTCAATAGAAAAGAAAACGTACAATGCAATGAAAGGGAAAGTCAGGTCTCAGCCCACAGTCCCAATGTAAATATGCAATGCAATGCAAGGGAAAGGCTCAAGTCTCTGCCCCGTAGTCCCAATGTATGTGATGCAATGAAAGGGAAAGTCAGGTCTCAGCCCACAGTCCCAATGTAAATATGCAATGCAATGCAAGGGAAAGGCTCAGGTCTCTGCCCCGTAGTCCCAATGTATGTGATGCAATGAAAGGGAAAGGCTCAGGTCTATGCCCGCAGTCCCAATGTATGCGATGCAATGCAAGGGAAAGGCTCAGGTCTATGCCCGCAGTCCCATTGCAAATATGTAATGCAGGGTATATATCAAATATAGCGTAATTCAAAAGTTTTTTGAAAAACAGTTGGAAATTATGGGGTAAAATACTTAAACCAGTTCAAATAATTGTAACAAGTGGAAAATCAGGTAAAATCGATTATCAAGATAAAATCTTAAGTTATTGTTCAACTCAAACCAATAACAGTAATAATAGGATTGAAAATAAGGTATGTCGTAGAAAGAACTATGGAAATTCAGTGAAAATACCCCATGCACGCGCTCGTCACCTCACGTGCACGGGATTTTTATAGTAAAAACCAGTTAAAAATGCCTAAGGAAAATTCCCTAACACAAAGTTAGGCAAGCCACTTACCTCGACTGTGCAAATCAACAGATAACCACGCTCTTGCCACGAGTATCCAACTCCGGGTGGCCCAAATCTATTCAATTCGATTGCATAATGTAAATATCATTTCAAGAATTCAAACTAACTAATTAATTCGGAACTAATACGCGAAATTAGGAAAATTTGACCAAAACGCCCCTCGGGCCCACGTCTCGGAATCAGATACAATTTTACATTTTCCGACCCTTATTCACTCACGAGTCTAACCATATAGAAATTTCTCAAATCGGAGGTCAAATACCAATCAAAAACCCAAAATTTGGTCTAAGAGGTTTCTTCCATTTTCCCCACATTTCTACTCAAAATCTCGAAATTAAGGGTGAAAATTAAGATTAGAATTATGGAAATTGACCTATGATGGTTAGAAATAACTTACCTAGAATACCCAGGTGAAAAATCTTTCAAAAATCGCTTCTCCCGAGCTCCAAAATTCAAAATGGTGAAATAAGCCTTAACCCTCAAAATGGGTTTAATATTCTGCCCAGGTATATTCAATGAAGTGCGATCGCGGATAATAGGATGCGATCGCATAGAGTAAGTTCCACCCCCTTACCTTGGACACAGTGCGGTCGCATTGAAGGACCCCCGATCGCGGGGAGACCTGGGTTTGACTCTATGTGTCCGCAGCCAGGCCCACGCGAACGCACAGTGATTTCCCCTGGCCGGCCTAATGACCCTGTGCGGTCGCCTCTTGCATACTGCGATTGCACTGACCAAACAGTGCTGGGCCTAAATATCCACTATGCGATCGCGGTTCAAGCCATGCGATCGCACTGAAGAAACAACTGATGCTCAAAAACCAGAAAAACAGCTGAACTTTAGGCCAAAAATATACCCGTTGAACATCCGAAACACACCCGAGGCCCTCAGGACCTCAGCCAACACTACCAACTAGTCTAAATACCTTATTTGAACTTGGTCGAGCCATAAAAACACGTTCCATAACATCAAAATTATCGAATATGCATAGATTCAAGCCTAAGAACTTAGGAATTTTCAAGCATTCACCCTCGACGCCGAAACACGTCTAAACTCGTCCGAATGACCTCAAATTTTGCACACAGGTCATATATAACATTTCGGACCTGCTGTATCGGCCGAAATCGCCGAAATTCTAACTTTCTCCAATTGAAGCCTAAATCTACATCCGACTTCAAGAACACAATCCGAACATGCTCCCAATCCCGAAATCACCTAATAGAGCTAACGGAGTCGAAGGATTTCCATTCCGGATCCGTCTTCACACAGCTTCCACTACGGTCCAATTTCTAAGTTTAAAACTCACCTTAAAGGACTATATGTCCAAAATCACTCCAATTTTCATCACTCAACGCTTCAACAAGTTCCATTAACATAATAAGACATAGGAGAAGCATTTATTAGGGATCAGGGCGCTAACTCTCAAAACGACCGACCAGGTCGTTATAATATATATATATATATATATATATATATAAATATAAATTAGTTCCGGATCGTTGGATCTACTAAATTATCTTAACTTGTAAAATTTAACTAATTATCTATTTGTATTATTTACACAATTAGTCAATCTTAAATTGAAAAAGGAAAAATTACTTAATTTAATACTAAACTAAAAAAATGTCAAGAACAAACACTTTTTTTAAATGAAATAAAAAATGTAATTAGGCATTAAACTAAATTAAAAATCTAATAATGCAAGATGATGAAGGTTTAAATATTTTTGTTAGTTTTCATAACTTTAAAAAATAAAAAATGGGACTAGAAATGCAAATAATTCCAAATAAACACCAAAAATTCTAAAAAAGATCTAAAAATAAATAAGACTAATTTATTTATTTATTTTATAGGAATATTTTAATGAGGTAAAAATTACATGCTCATAGGGCGTGCGGAGTTTCTTAGGCCACACGGGATTTTACCGGCGTTTCATCAAAGATTTCTCTAAGGTGGTGAACCCATTGTGCAAGCTTCTTGAAAAGGATGCTAAGTTCAACTTCAATGATAATTGCATGCTTTTCCATTTTTGAAGTTCAAGTTGATAACTACTCCCATCATCACCGCTCAAAATAGAAGTGTCCCTTTGGGGCAACGCATCAACAAAAACTTTCATCTGGTCTACTATGCTAGTAAGACCATGAATATTCCCAAGTCAACTATACCGTTACATAGAAATAGCTCCTTGCCATTGTGTTTGAAATTGAGAAGTTTCGCTCGTACTTGAATGGGTGCAAATTCATTGTCCACACGGATCATGCGGCGCTTCAGTATCTTATGAGCAAGAAGGACTCCAAATCTCGGCTGATGAGATGGGTGTTTTTGTTGCTAGAGTTTGATATTGATATCAAAGATAGAAAAGGGAGTGAAAACCAAGTGGCGGGCCACTTGTCTCATTTGGAGGAGGGGAGGCCGCATGATGGCCTTGAAATTAAACTCCTTCCTCGATGAGCAACTCTTGGCTATTTCAATGAAAGAGGTGTCATGGTTTGCGGATCTAGCAAATTTTATTGTGTGTAGAATCATTCTGAATGAGTTCTCTTCAAACCAAAGGAAGAAGCTCAAATGGGATTGTCAAGATTATTATTGAGATGAACCATACCTTTTCTGGATTTGTGTGGATGGGTGATTAGAAGATGTGTACCAGAAAAAGAGCAAGGTGAAATTCTTGGGGCTTGTCATTCTTCACCATATGGTGGTCATCATGGAGGAGCGAGAACGGCGGCCAAAGTGCTTAGTTGCAGCTTTTATTGGCCCACTCTTTATAAATATGCAAGTGAAGAGAAGTGATAAATGTTAATGGGCCGGTGGCATCCCAAAGAATAATGAAATGCCTCTCACAATCATATTGTAAATTGATATTTTCTATATGTGGAGTATTGACTTCATGGGCCCTTTTGTGAGTTCTTGTTGAAACACCAACATCTTGGTCGTGGTTGATTATGTGTCCAAATGGATTGAGGTCGTTGCTTTACCCAACAACTAGGTGAGAAGTGTGGTGGATTTCTTGAAGAAGAATATTTTCACAAGGTTTGGTATCCCACCTGCTATTGTAAATGATGAGGGATCACATTTTTCACGACCCAAATCCTAACTCAGCTCGCGATGGCGCCCAACACCGTAGTCAGGCAAGCCAATACCAAATTACTAATGGGTTTCATTTAATTTAGCAAAACATTTCCCATCACTGACTTGATTTAAATTTAAGACATTGATTGAAGACGAGTAACTTAGGCAAATCTCAAACAGAATTAACCATAAGAGTCATAATTTAGCATTTAACAAAATAATGTCTACTAACGTGTGTGCCAGGAACTAGTGTCACAAGTCTACAGGCATCTAGTAGAGTAAGAATGCAAGTCTATCCTACTATCTGAGGAAAAATAGATAGAAATAAGTGTCACACCTCCTTTTTCCCGCCAAGGAGGGGGATATGGGAGTTTTTCCAATTAAAGTGACAATATCGAAATGGGATTAATTATTTATTCCGAGTCGCCACTTGGGATAATTTATGGTGTCCCAAGTCACCGGTTTGTTTTAAATCCCAAATCGAGGAAATTTTGACTCTGTTTAAAAATCTGCGAACTAGAATACCAGGTAAGAAATTCTGTTAACTCGAGAGAAGGTGTTAGGCACTCCCGAATTCCGTGGTTCTAGCACGGTCGCTTAGTGATTCATACTTGGCCTAAATTATCTAATTACTCATTTTTGGGACCTGTGTATATTTTACCTTTTATCGCTTTTAATAAATTATCCTGAGACGAGTCACGCGTACGTGTACTCATCTTATTCAGCGCACTAAAAACNTCACAACTCAATCGGAGTAACAAAGCAACAATCGTTGGACGGAAACACCGAAATTGCGAACCGAAACCTCAAATCGACACGGGAAACCTCGACTCCTCAACCTCAAACCGATCTTAAACTAAACCCATTTTGCTTCACGTGCTTCTTCTCCAATTCAAACTTAGACCAAGAAAACTTATATTTGAAGTAAAATCCATAAACTAGAAAAAAAAATGGAAATAAATTATTTTTCTCTTCTTTTTTTTTTCGTCAGCTTTCCTTTCTCTTTTTTTTTCCACTTTTCTAACTTCTTTCTTTTCGTTCCTTTTCTCTTTCTTTCTCTTCCGCCCCTTTTTCTTTTTTGTCTTCTTTTGTATTTATAAGAAATGATTTTAGTAGCTTTTTTTTTTCTTGTGAAGTGGGGGGAAGATCATGGGTAAGTTAGTAGGGGATATGGAGAGGG
>ML248148.1:0-25146 GCA_005239495.1 Nicotiana undulata
GTTCAGATTATCAGTTCAGTTTCAGCTTTCTGTATACTGCCTTACATACTCGGTATATTATTTTGTACTGACGTCCCTTTTGCGTGGGGACGCTGCGTTTCATGCCCGCAGGTCCTGATAGACAAGTCGAGAGCCCTCCAAGTAGGCTATCAGCTCAGCGAAAGATGTTGGTGCGCTCCATTTGCTTCGGAGTTGCTTGTTTGGTTAGTATGATTTAGACGTGTATTGATTGGTATGGCAGGACTCTGTTCCGACCTTTATGAAAACTATGTATTCTTAGAGGCTTGTAGACAGATGTCATGTACGTAAAAGATTGTATGCCTTATCGACCTATGTTCAGTATATGAGTGATTATTTTTGTCTTATAGGATCGTAGGTCTTATGTATAAGTTGGTATCACATATTGTATTATACTTATCTTACGCCAACCTTCCGACTCAGTTATCTATGATAGTATGACATGAAAAGATACGTTATGTTGGTACTCAGTTGAGTAAGGTACCGGGTGCCAGTCGCGTTCAATCGATTTGGGTCATGACAACTACAAGGCTTGGCATAGCATTTTCTGTTAATTTACTAGGCTTGGAATAGCATTTTCTGCTAATTTACTAGCAAAATATAACTCTTCTCCTACACGGAAACATTAGAACGAGATTAAGCATATATTGTGATACTTAAAAGGAACTCTTGATATGGGTTTGTTTTATGCTAACAAAGATAGTGCAGATCTTGTTGGTTATGCGGATGCAGGTTATTTATTTGATCCCTATAAAGTTCGATCTCAAACTGGCTACGTGTTCATGTGGAGGTACTGTCATATCATGGCGCTCGACAAAGCAATCTATTGTTGCTACTTCTTCAAATCATGCGGAGATAATAGCAATTCATGAAGCAAGTATGAAATGCATATGGTTGATCAGTGATTCATTTCATTCGAGAAAAATGTAATTTGGAATGTGATAAAAGACCCACATTTTTATACGAAGACAATGTTGTGTGCATAGACCAATTGAAGGGAAGATTCATAAAAGGAGATAGAACGAAACACATTTCACCAAAGTTATTCTTCACACACGATCTTCAGAAGAACGGTAATATTGATGTGCCGAAAATCCGTTCAAGCGACAATCCGGCAGATTTATTCACTAAATAGTTTCCAACTTTAACTTTTGAGAAGAAGGTATACAAGATTGAAATGCAAAGACTCAAATATTTGAAATAAGGTTTTCATCAGGGGGAGTAAAATACACGATGCACTCTTTTTCCGTTACTAAGGTTTTTTTCACAGAGTTTTTCTTGTAAGGTTTTTAACGAGGCAGCTAATACTAAATATGTGTACTCTTTCCTTCACTAAGATTTTTTTTTTCATGGAGTTTTTTCTAGTAAGGTTTTAACGAGGCACATTATCTTTTAATGAACATTCACGGGGGAGTGTTATAAATATATTATATTGCGGATGCCCATTTAATACTTCATTGTAAATAAGCTTCATGAAGAAGCTTATCCCCTCCGTTGTAAATATGTTTATCCATTTAGTACTGTATTGGAAATAAGCTTCCTGAAGAAGCTCATCATTTAGTACTATGTTGTGGATAAATACTACTCCTTGTAGAAAATTATCAATAGCTGGTTAGCTGCTTACAAGTAACTTACAGTAGGAGCTTACAAGCACAACTTATGGTAGCAACTTTCAAACAACTTATACAACAACTTGGAGTAGCAACTTACACGTCAACTTCTTTTCTTCGGTAAATAGAGAAAAAATCAGTACATCAGTTTGAACTTAAATAATATATAAGTATTTTTATATACTTGTCTTTGGTTATTTACTTTTATAGTCTCTATTTCATAACATAAATTGAATTTTTAAATTGAAATTATTAAATTATTTGGTTTTATTATAGATAATACTCAGGTGCTAGTAAGAATTTTCTTTTTTTCTATTCCACCTAACATCTACTTACCTATTTTACCTGCAAATCAACAGTAGAACAAAGAAAGGTGGTGGGCAAGATGGGTTCACAATACCATAGCCTAAAAAGGCTCGTCACTACAACAGAGACCGAACTCTCATCTCTTACAATATGGTTGAACTACTTGAGAACCCATCTTCTCTTCTTCCTCCTTCTGAGTCACAGCCTCCACCGTCTGATCCAATTCCTATTCCTCCATCACAACCATCAGATCCAGCAACAACACCACCTCCTCCAACTCAGTTCAATCCCAGCAGAAGTAAGTGTAAGATTTGTAGAATCTGATTTGCCTTATATTATTTTAATTATTGTATTATTTGTCTTAAGGAATGGATATAGAGAATTTTTAAGCCAACCCAATTTGCTTTTTTGGGGATGAGGGCAATTAATTCTTCTTTTAGCTTCTGCCATCATTCTAAAGGGGAGACTCCCCCCCCCCCCCCCCCCCCCCCCCCCCCCCCCCCCCCCCCCCTTTCTTTGATCCTTTAGTGTTAATAGAAACTTACGTGAAATTTGCTACAAATTACTTCGTATTGGAATGAACGGGTTTGAAGATCCAGGAAGATGTTCAAGATTTAATATATGTGTATTGAAAGTAAGATTTGACCTATACACAGTATAATTTTCTGACGAAGGGCGTTCAATTAACCACCCTTTGCCGACAGTTGTGGAGCGTGGAGCTAAGTCTGAAGAAAGGGGGTTCAATTAAATCCCTTTTATCTAAAAATTACACGGTGCGAATTGGGCAAAAACCTATCTTTTTGTTATATTTAAACGGTTGAATCCCCTAGGCTTAGGGAGAATTCTAGTGAAGTGGCAAAAGGGGTTCCGAAATTGCTTTAGGTCATAGGTTGATATACCAGGTGACGTTCTTAATATTTTTGAATCCCCTTGTATAAATTCCTACCTCCATCACTGTCCGCCCTGGTCCGAGTAAAATGACTAATATAAAGGAATTATATTTCTGCCCATTATTTTTTATATAATGTTTAGGATTTTATATTTGTTGACACTACGGATTAAAATTTTCAGCTTTAGTATGAAAGTAATCTGATATGGTGATGGTGGGGAAAGGGATGTAATTGGTAAACTTTCATATGTCTATTTGCATCCTCTCGTTTTTCAGAATTATGCATTGAGTCTTGCTAATTGCTCATAGTAATATCCTTGGGAACATGAGCGAAGCTACATGTTATAAAGGGTGGTCAGTTGATCACCCTTCGTCGGAAAATTACACTGCGTATATATCTAAAAAGGGTAGTTCGGTGCATTAAGCTCCCGCTATGCGCGGGGTCCGGGGAAGGACCGGACCACAAGGGTCTATCGTACGCAGCCTTACCCTTCATTTCTGCAAGAGGTTTTTCCACGGCTCGAACACGAACACCACTGCGTATATATCTAAATAATTTAAATTTCAGAGGTATATAACATATATTGAACACTCTTCTCGGAGAATTTTTTTCACTTCTTTCAAGTTTGAACACCCTTGAGTAAATTCCTGGCTTCGCCACTGCTTGGGAAGTACCTTACATCAAAATTTTCCTGCTATTTAAGGACTAGTGATTAGAATGTCCTATTTGTTAACTTTGGGATTGGAAGTTTTAGTTTCAGTCTGAAAACTACCTAATTGCGTGTACTGGGATTTGGTTTTCCTCTGAATTGGCAATGGAGAAGAGGGATGTAATTGTATGGTCTTCGATGTATTATACATCATTGTGTTTGCCAAATTTTGCATTATTGTATTTAACTACAGTAATTTTGTAATCGTAGGTTGTTAATTGTGTATCTTTTTTATATGCGAGTAGGAAATGTAGACAACCTCTATTGCTAGAAAACCTAATCTTTTATGATATTGGACCGAGATGGGCTTAAAGGAAGTAACATGACCAGTAAGGGTTCATATAGCCAACCCCAACTTGCTTGTGATTGATGCATTGTTGTTGTTGTATCTTTTTTGGCTGTTGTTTTTTCCTAGGTGTTCATTAGTTGCTTTTTTTTCTCTTTTGTAGCTGAGATACTTTAGGGGTTTCAAGCCATATTTCGATCTTTATTACGTGCACTTTGTTCATCTGAGGAATTACTTCAACAGATTTACTTGAACCCTAAAGGCCAGAAACAATGTTCATTAATAATAAACTAAAGATTTGTCTTTTATTTTCTAGTTCTCCTTTTCTTGGGAGGGGTGGGGGTGGGTTGATATAATAATCAAAGAATGAACATTGCAATAATATGTCACTTCTTGTGTCGGGAAAAGTCACAGTTGAAGGGCCATAGAATTTTAGATTTGATCCTACCTATCAAATAAAAGAATTATCTAGTGGTAATCCTAAAAATAAAAAATTAATCGTAAAAAGGTTGTATTGTAAACTTTTACCTTCTTTATGTCTGATTATAATTAATGTGAAAACAGAATTTTTCATCTTTGACCAACTTGCAGCGGTGATCTCTTGCAATAGATTGACTAATTGTCAGTTTTAGTCTCTTGAACAATTATCTTCCAGTGGGATAAGATGGTGGTTAACTGTAAATGATAACTAGTTATCAGTTTGTCTCTTGAACATTTAACTTCCAATGAGATAGGATGGCGTATTTGTTGATCGAACTGTTTGTGCCCAAAAGAAACTATTTTGTGTTAGATTAGGCATAAAGGAGAGTTAGATTTGTTTAATCTAACACGTGCTGTTTCTTCTTGGATATTACAGTGATTGGTATTATCAGAAGGAAGGCGATGATAAAAGACTTAGCTGCTATATACCACGCAGAGTGCCTTGCATATTGTCAAGAACTTTTGGAACTTCAAAAAAAAGTGGAAGAGGTTAGAAATATAGTCCTGCAACTTTGTTCATTACACTTTGATGGAGGCCCCTGCTTTCACTTGCGTCTTATGAAATCCCAACCTTTATGGAATAATTAAAACCTATTATTTGGACTGAGACACTGAGTATATATACTTCACGGGATTAACGTCTGACGACAATATATCATGGTCTTAACAGTGACCTTATGCTTTTAAATTTTCTTGTCTTTCTCAAACTAGATGATCTTAGCGGTTCTATTTTTTATTGTTTACCAAGATGAGTAAGCGAGTTGTTTTCATGTGCAGACTCTTGTATATGCTGTTGTCCTGGTCCTTAATTGCTCTGCTTTGATTATCAATCTATAAAGATGCTTCACTTGCAATTTCTGCTTTTCGCCGGACAATTTCATTTGCTTGAATTCCCTAGTTGTAGACGTACATTCCTGGCTCCACTTTTTTCCCCTCTGGTCTTGATTAGATAATCTAGCTCTTATTTATACATACATCGTCGAAAACAAAAAATGGTATACATACATTGTCGAGAAGTATATACCATCATCGGAGGAAAAAGAGGAGTTATAGAATCGTGGTTGGAAGTTTTAAGAGAAGGATCTGGTTTATATATGTGTGTTAATAATGAGCAGATGATGTTTGTAACCATCTGATAAGTGATAATTGATGAACTATAATTGAAAGAGGAGTACAACTGAAGGGGCAAGATGGGAAGTTCATGAACATGCATGTCACCAAGGTTATAGATTCTTTTTCTGGTAGTACAAACCAGCTCTAATGCTCTTAACAACTCTAAGAGGTCGTTTGGTTTGAATTAAGTTATTTTGGAAGTAGTTATCCGGGGATTAATTATTCTGGTATTATTTCATATTGACTATTTGGTATGTTGTATTAATCATGGGATTGTCAATTGCAATATTTGTCCTGGGCTATGGGCTATACAAGGGATAAGGCGGTACTAAAATTATATCCCAAGATTATTTTTGCTTATTCATCATATCAAATGACCCTTAACAGTATAATAACTATCAAACACCTTAACTCCTAAATAAAGTCCGTCTTTTTTAGGCCTTATTTGGTCTTACCTCGATAGCTACTCTTCTATCCTATGTTGCTCGGACTCTTCAAAAATGTTGCCGGGTGCGTGTCGGATTCTCCAAAAGCAATATATTTTTGGAGAATCCGACATGGGGGAAGCAGTATTTTGGAGAGTCCGCGCAACATAGCCTCTATCCCAAATGTTCTCTAGGCTCCCTTGCAATGCTTTTGTAACTCCTTAGTTCCAGTTTCTAGTACAATGCTTGCTTGTTTTGTAAATTAACAAATGACATTTGTGTGTGGAAAAGCTCAAGAGAATATTTTCTTGTTTCTTGCTTTTGATATATAGATTATCATAATAACCTTTCTTTTTCCTTCAAAACGCTTCCAGTCATTGATTGACGCCAAAACTGTAGAAGATTCAAGGAGAGAAACGATGAGGCCCCCAAAACGTATGAAGAAAGCCCGTTAGCATGTACTGTAAGATATGCTTGTGCTATATTCTATGCGTTCTTGAAAACTTTTCTCTTGCCTTTCTTACATTACCAATCTGGAAAACTGTCATTTACTGATTCCAGAAAGCTAAAAGTTTGTTAAATGTTATCGTCTTTTTATCTAAATTGGATGAACTATCTCGATCTGTCCGGAAAAAAAAAAATCACATTATCTATTATCAACGCAGAGGATGCATTTTCGGATTTTTTGTCATTCAGTTGGGAGCCACAGCTTAGTTCCTGATCCTGCAATGGACTCCATGCATACATTACAAACCATACTATATGGCTGGATCTACGATGCAGAATTTGCGTTTAATCGTATAGCTTACAGTCACACAACTTTTCTGTTTGTAGCCAGTAGAGTTTGATTGGTTGTACAGTTATATGCAGAATGTATCCTTGTTACTGTATTGAGTGGATAACTTGAAAAATAGCATTAAATTGGTAATGTTGTGCTGTGAAGTGTCTACAGCAAACACTGCCACATGAAAATTGAAAAGGTGGAGAGAATATATGATTCTTTATCTTTTTGCTTTCAGATTCCAGTGTCTGAAATTTACTAGCCTTATTAATCCGGATTTGCGCGGGAAATATTATTTATCAGATCATACAAAAACACTAAAATAGCTTGTGGTTGATGTTGAAAAGTTTGTAAGTGGTTTTTAATTTGATTTTCTCCCTTTCTGTCACCATCATCTAGACCTGTTAAATGGGTTGACCCGACCCACCCGAACCCGTTGACCCTTGGCACGTGTGTCCTTAACCGGGCCGGTCCGGATTTCACCCATTCATCAAAACATGTTGACCTGACCCGGACGCGTAACCCCTAATCCTTAACCCGGACCCCAATGGGCCAATTTTAATTTAATTAAAAAAAGTTAAAATCTAATAAATGATAAAAATTTCAAACTTTTTACATATACACGAACTTGAAATTACTACATGTCCTTGAAGACAGTTAGAATAAAAATGAAAGTAAATCATATTTTATTAATGTTAAAACTTAAGAAACAAATAGAATTCGAGTATTTTTATAACTAATAGTCTAAAACATATGGAATTCGACTATT
Organism: Nicotiana undulata; assembly: GCA_005239495.1. Taxonomy (NCBI): domain Eukaryota; kingdom Viridiplantae; phylum Streptophyta; class Magnoliopsida; order Solanales; family Solanaceae; genus Nicotiana; species Nicotiana undulata. Next base: position 7,388 of record ML248148.1, read on the forward strand.
TCGACTAGATGCCTCATAGTATATGGTATACTATATTCTTTTTCAATATTTGGATTCAATTTTTTACCACTTGTCTGAATATATATATGTGAGATGGTCCGGGCTGGTTGACCCGTGGGTAGCTACCGGTTCGTGTCGGGTCCGGTTCGGGTCAGGTCAAAATATTATAGCCCGACCCAGGCCCCTTAAATTAATGGATTGGTCCAGTTAGGATTTTGTGGGTCATGGGCATGTTAAAGGGTCAATTTTAATGGGTTATGTGGGCGGTTCATGGGTCGGCCCGGCCAATTTGGCAGGTCTACCATTATCTATAAAAAGCTTCTTGTGAAACTATAATGTGAAAAGAAATAAATCAAAAGAATACTTTAGTTATCAAAATTGGCTGTCGAACTGTTAACGTTCTGCAAATGAGCTTTACTTGCCTACAAAAATAATTTAATCAAGCTAAGAGCAACAAGGAGTAGTTGTTTCGAGTTTCTCTTTTAAATTTAACCACGAATGATACTTTCATTTTAACTTGCTATAAAACTAACAGCGGTTTCTAATACATGTTTGAAGCTAAAAATCAATGATCAAACCAAACTTCATTGCAGATTGCAAAAAGAATAGATACAAGGGTGGACAACGTTCGGTATGATACTATACTTTTTGTTATTACAAATCCTGACAGTATAAGAGAGGCTAACTTGTATGGTAAGGTGCACGTGAACTCGACTCTGATCTGCACTGCACCTGCTGCCTGACAATATAAGAGAGGCTAACTTGTATGGTAAGGTGCACGTGAACTCGACTCTGATCTGCACTGCACCTGCTGCCTGACAATATAAGAGAGGCTAACTTGTATGGTAAGGTGCACGTGAACTCGACTCTGATCTGCACTGCACCTGCTGCCGCTTAATGTTATCATAACCAGCCACAACACGAGAAGGAAGAAGATGGAAGTCGACCTGTTTGGCGTATGTACTCAACTTGCTCTGTTGTTTTTTCAGCTTGCTGATTTCTTCTAGCTTCAGCTGCAGCACGCTTTTCTCCTGACATTTGTCTTGCCATTGCAATCTTCTTCACCATCTTTGCTTGAGCTTGTGCTCTCATTTGTTCGACCTGTGCCTGAATAATACGCATCATGATGCAAAATAACATAAGAATTTCGTAATAAGTTGACTCCTGAATCATTAACTCAAGTGGTAACAGTTCAATATGACGTTAAACGGCCTCAGTATGAGCACATAACTCGGGTTGGTTAAATTCCTAGGTGTCTCAGTAGCAAAGTTCGATATAGAACCAACTTCAGATCATTTAAACACGTTCAAGAAATTTCAAGAACAAGGCTTCTTAATCATGGTATAACATAATTTACTGAATGGATAATAAGATGTACCTCTATTTTCCTCATCTCTGCTTCTAGCTTTGCTTTCTGCTGGCTTTCCCAAGCTTGGATTTTTATCTCTTCACGCTTATATCTGGAAGATCAACGATCTTTCTGTTAATTCGTCATTTAACAGTAGAACATAGGTTTAAAAATGTGTTTGATATTGGCGCAAACCTTGCAGAGTGCTTTGACTTTTCAGCTTCCTCCCAAGCAGCTGCCCTTTTAGCATATTCCATCCGTGCATTCTCGGCTGCTTCAGCTTCGCTTTTATCCTTCTCATCTTTGCTCGCCCAAGCAGCAATATTCATTTTACCAAGTTGGACACCAAGGGCTACAATCTCTTTTCTTGTCTTCATCTTTAATTCTTCTTCCGACAATTCTTTTTTATTGTTTTCTGGTGAAGTTTGAGAAGCATTGTCGATGCAATTCTCTGCAGGTGTTGGCGCTGGCTCTCCTCTACGAGGTGTAGATGGGATTGAAGAAGTAGGGCTGCGGATTGGGGTCGTTGCGTCAACAGGTGTAGCTGTTCTTGAAGGTTCTTGACTTGGAATAGGAGTCATTTCTGTTCCCATGTCTCTCATCGAGACTGATCTTATTGCGGGGAAAACTGCATTAATGTTAAAACAAACAGTTTACGTCAGCACAGTATTAAATCAATGACCTATATAAGAGGGAAATCATCAAGTTAGTCAACTATTCAAGCTGAAGGTAGTCTATGGCAGGGGTGGAGCTAAAAGTCCAAATACGGGTTCGGCCGACGCAATAACTTTTACTCAAATATTGTATTTGTACTAAAAAAATGCATTAAATATCAACAAATTATAAATTTAGGACCCAGTTATTAGTACTTGAAGTCGTCATTCTAAAATCTAGAACCCAAAACGTTGAAATTTTGACCCCGCCTCTGGTCTATTGGAACTTCATCACAGTTCACCAATGGCACAATTTTCAGCTCAGCTCTATCCCACTCATAACCTTTATTGATTTTTAGCAGATTTTAACCAGTTTTTATTTACCTAAACAGAAGCTTAGTCACTTAAGTAAATCATATCAACAAACGCTCCAAGAAAAGATTGGTCATTGTATTAAAGGTCGATAGCTGGTCAAACCGTCTATAGTGTGAATGGAACGAACATGTGTGTCCTTTGGCATATAACAGGCAACAAAGTTTCCTAATGTACCAATTCTACTTGAGGCACTATGATAAACTTCATTCTCCGCAACCACCTGAGGTCATAGGATTGGCAGCTATGTTGCTCGGACGCTCCAAAAAACGTCGATGAGTGCGTGCCGGATCCTCCAAAAGTAGTGCATTTTTGAAGGATCCGACACGGGTACGACAGGTGTTTTGGAGAGTCCGGTAACATAGATTGGCAGTGCTCCATCTGAAAATTCTAAGCATCGATCTAAACACACGCCTTTGCATTGCATAAGGTAGTCGTTAGATGCCTACAGAAACAATTCTGCATGCCTCTAAGAATGCATCAAAATTCTACTTGAGGCACACAATGTCCATTACACTCCAACAGTTAATGTTAATAGGACGGACAATAGTTCATCCAATAAACCCCAACACCTCACCCTCTCTCCTACTTCTTTTCCCCTCCCCTCCTCTCCCGGCGAAGGTGTAAAACTCTTTAAGAATATTAAAATTAAGTTAAGGAATCTAAAATAAACATTTAGGAACAAATGAAGCCATAATGTACCTGTTCTATCTTCTGTTAAACTCTTTGTACAAGAAGAATCCCCACTGACCACCTCGGTCAAATCCTTACTTTCAGGGCAAAGATCAAGTGACACAGCATTCGCCCCATTTCCTTGACTATGAGAACCAGGTTGATCAAAAGCAAACTTCTCGGGCACTATCTGATTTGCAGGTTGACAAAAATCAACCTTCTTAACTGCTAACTTACTTTCATAACCACTAGATTCCGGAGCTACTCTAACCATGCTCGCGGCAGGCCCCCGGTTCTGTAATTGAACCTTCTTTGAATGATTAGTTTGCACATTTTGTCTATTGATTATCCACTTCTCTGCGTCGTTCCACTTGGAAGACATGGGCCGTGAAAACGACCTCGCTATCATGGAATGGTGGTGCATTGACCTCTCCCCTTTATGAAACTCAAAGCTGGATGTACTATCATAATCAAGACTCTCATCTTCACATCCTTTAACCGGATGAACTGAACTAGAATTTCCACCATCCATCTTGGAATATTGCTGCCTTTTCAAACGAGCCGCTTCCACATTTTCTTTTTGCATATCATCGCTTTGCCTAGAATTTGGCAATGAATTTCCTACAGCTCCCAAGTTGCAATCTGCACAATAAAAGAGCAGTTCCTCAGGTAAGTGAAAAGAGTTTCTAAACATATTTCTTCTCCTAACAACTCAACACAATTTCAATATGAGTTGCTGCGGAAATATTTTTACACTATCACGTTACAAAAAGCTAATTACAGGTAACTGCAACTGAAAAATAAGATAAGCAAGAACCGTTAATAGTTTAAACTATTAGCGCATATATCTTAAATCTCATAGTTAGACCCTTCCAAGATATATATACTCCACCTGCTTCAATTTATATAACACAATTTTCCGTTCCAAAGAGAATGACATATTTCTATAATTCAAAATAATTTAACTTTAAACTTTTCATTTTCCCTAGTTAACCTTTAATGATATGTTTTTATAGCCGCGCAATTGTTGGCCCCACAACTTTTACTCTTTATGCTTTAAAGACCACAAGAGTCAAAAAAATTCTTTTTTTCCTTAATCCATGTCGAGTGAAAGCGTGTTATATAAATTGAAACAAAGGGAGTACTACCCTAGAAGCACATATCCAAGCTACAAGTTTCTCATGTTGCACAAAGGAGGAAATGACAAAAATGGTCCCTTATGTATAGGGTAGGTGTAAAAAATAGTCACTTAAATATACTCCTGAACTATGAAAAAAGGCAGGATGCAACAACTCACTAAAATGTTAAAACTTCTACTAGAGCCGAGGATCTATTGGAAACTGCATCTCTATCTTCGCAATGTCTCTATCTTCGCAATGTAGGGATTTAGTTTGCGTACACACTACCCTCCCAGGACACCGACCACACTACATGGGATTATACTATGTATGTTGTTGTTGTTGTTCAAATTTCCACAAGATTTAAAGCTAACAAAAAAATTATTTCAAAATCACTAAATTTGAATAAAGAAATTTAACATACATTCATCCTCAAAATCTCCACTTTGGGTAGCCAACAAACTGTTTTTGACAAACTCAGAATCCTCAAGCCTAGCAGGAGAAGTTCTTGAAGAATTACTATTTGATCCTTCTTTCTTCTTCTGATTGTGAGCTCCTATTAGCTTCATCCTTAACTTACTTGGAGATAATATACCATTCTGCAAACAACAAACAAAACAAAAATATTAAAAACTAAGCAATTTCACATCATATTAAGCAATTTTAAAAAACACCCACCTTAGAATTTTTCAAAAAGATTCAAACTTTATAACCAAAAAAATTTCACATTGAGCTAAAAGCATACTAATTCTTGACTACCCCTTTAAACCCCAGATCAAGACATCATTTTTAAAAGCACAAAAAAGACCAAAAAAAAAAGTAGATTAAAAAATGGAGTTAGTACCTGCACTTTGTGAATCCTCTCGTACTCCATTTAGATTGTCTCTCTGTATCTTCTAAGCTACTGTGTGTGTGTGTGTGAGAGAGAGAGAGAGAGAGAAAGAGTTTCTCTTCTTTTCTGCTGTGGAATTGCTGACTGCAGTGTGTGTTTTTGTTTTGTAGAGGCCAGAGGGTGATGGGAGTTGTAAAATTAAATATTGGGGTCGGCGATTTTTTGCCGATTCTTTGACCTTTGACTGGCTGTGATGTTGTTTGTCTCGGCCGATTAGTTTTCCCCTTTTACTACTTTTTTTTAAGAAAAGAAATGCATTTCAAAATAAGTTCTACATTTCACACTTGCCTTGAGAAATTGCCAAAGACACATAGCAGTATAAATGATTTGCTTATTAAAGATAATAAAGTAATAATATCAAAATAATTTTGGTCATGTTAGTGTAATACTTGTATAACATTAAGCGTGACTTAATGAAGCCAAAATGACTATTGTGGGAGATTAGTGTTCGAAAAAGATAATTAGATATGTGATTTCTTCTCATTTTCACTAACACTCTGTTTGGATAATTGTTCCCTGTCGTTTTATAATGTATCGTATTGTACTGTATTGTATTGTACCGTATCATTTTATGAATACAAATGTTTGGATAGATTATATTGTTTGTTGTTAAATAACATTTTATTGTTTGGTTTGATTGTATCGTATTGTACTGTAACTGATAAGTTTACTAAAATACCCTCAATTATTTTATATATTTAATTTATGAAGAATTACACATAAAAATTATTTAAGAAAATCTCTTTCTACTATTTTATCACTAATTATGTCTTATATATAAATCAAGCAATTAATATATGTGAATTCTATCGAAATTAGTTGAGCAAGTGTGATGACCCAAAAGGTCATCCCGTGCATTTCTAGCTAAATCTGTGTCCCGGGGTCATGAGAACCTCCTTATATCTCACCTCGATTTACGTGCGCAGTCCGGGCGTGTAGTCGGGAAGCCGTTATGTGAAAAACTGATGAAAATGATATTTTTGTGTTGAAATTTGAGTAGAGTTGACTTTGGTCAACATTTTTGGTTAACGGACCCTGACCCGTGATTTGACGGTCCCGGAGGGTCCGTAGGAAAATATGGGACATGGGCGTATGCCCGGAATCGAATTCCGAGGTCTCAAGTCCGAGAAATGAATTTTTAAAGGAAAATTCAAAAAAATATAAAAGCTTTTGAAAGTGAAATGTTATGTGAAACCTGTGGTATCGGGTCCGTATTATGGTTCCGGAGCCCTATACAGGTTCAATATGATTTATATGTGTTGCCTGTAAAGTTTGGCAAGAAACAGACCTTGTTTGACGTGATTCGGATAAAAAATGCAAAAATTGATGTTTAAAGAAGTTTTGAGAAAATTTCATTGATTTCGAGGTTTAATTCAATGTTTATGATGTTATTTTTGTTATTTCATTACACGAATAAGTCCGTAGGATATTTTCGAGGTTGTGTGCGAATTTGGTTTGAAGTTCTAAGGGCTCGGGTGAGTTTCGGGGTAGGTTCCGGGACGTTTTAGGCTTAAAAAAGGGTTGTTGCAGGTTCAGAGAAGTGCATATTTCTGAACCCGCCAGTGCGGTCCGCGGAGGGCCTTCGCGGTCGATCTTGTGCGGTCCGCGGAAGAGCCTTCGCGGCCGCGGTCGTCCTTGCACGGTCCGCGGAAGGGCCTTCGTGGCCGCGGTCGTGTTTGTGCGGATCGCGGTGGAGGCCCGGGGGGNGGTGGGGGCCTGAGGGGGGTATATTTAAACAGGATTTTCAGTTATTTTTCATTTTTAAAAACCCTAAAAACATAAAAGGCGATTTTCCAAACACTCTTTCTTCTTCAAAACATTAGTAAGCGATTTCTAACTCATTTTCTTTAATCCTTAACTCCTTTTTACAAGATTTCATCCTAGAATCTAGGGTTTTCATAGTGGAATTGGGAATTTTGGGTAAAACCTAAGAATATTGAAATTTAGGGATTTAGACCTCAAATTGAGGTCAGATTCCAAAACTATTTATATATCCGGGCTCGGGGGTGAATGGGTAATCGGGATTTGGTCCGAATTTCGAGTTTAAACCGAGCGGGCCCGGGGTCGATTTTTGAATTTTTGGGAAAAACTTTAGAAAACTCATTTCCATGCATTAGAATTGATTCATTTAGCATTTATTGATATAATTAAGTAACTTGTGGCTAGATACAAGCGAGTTGGTGGTGGAATCAAGTGGTAAAGCGGTAGTTGAGGCTTGAATTATGTTTGTGGCATCGAGGTAAGTGTTTGGCCTAACCTTAGCTTGAGGGAATAGGTGTTGAGTCATATGTGCTACGTGTTTATCCTATGTTCAATGTATAGGTGAGGTGACGAGTACTTATGCATTGTTGTCAAGCATGCCCGTGAGTCGGTCTTTATGATATATGTGTTTTTCTTCGTTATTTAGTAGATTTCATTTTTGAGGTTATTCAATTGTTGGAAATACTTGATTGTGAACACTGTTGATTAATTGTTCGGTTGAGGATTATTTTGTTAAGTTTTACACTTGAGCGAGATTGGTTATAGTTGTGTCCCTTGCCAGGACGGTAATTATTTCTATTGTTGTTCCCTTGCCGAGATGTTGTGATTATGATACATGTTATTGGTTTTTCTTGCCAAACTGTTGTTCTTGATATTGTTTGGGTAACGAAGAGTGTAAAGCACGAAGGGTGATGCCATGTATTTATTTGTTGCATTGTGAGGACGAGAGTGTAAAGCACGAAGGGTGATGTCGTGTCATGATTTAATATTTAAAAGTACGAAGGATAACACCGTGCCGTTTTATTTATTCATTGCATTGTGAGGATGAGAGTAAAAGCACGAAGGGTGATGCCGTGTATTTATTTACTTGTTTTGGTGAGGATAAGAGTAAAAGCACGAAGGCTGATATCGTGCCCTTGTTTTGGTGAGGATGAGAGTAAAGCATGAAGGGTGATGCCGTGTACTTGTTTGTTCTATGTGTTTACTTCCTGTGCTATTTTTGATACTTAGACTGTTGCTTCGTGTCACGACCCAAATTCCCAACCTTAGTGATCGTGATGACGCCTAACACCACACTTGCTAGGCAAGCCAATGTTAGAAGTCGATTAACCATTTTTTCTTAATTTATTACTTTAGCATAAATAATTTAATTTAAATGAACTTAATCAAATTAATTCTCAACAACCACAAAATAAAATAATAAAATTGACCAACTAAATAAAACGAACCACGATAATATTTATAATAACAACTCTAGAACTACCCCAGGGTCTGGTGTCACAATCCACGAACTACTAAAGAATACTACAAATAATGACTGAAAGAAATAATGTAATTGTTCTGAATATAATAAAACAATGTAAATAATAATAGGGGAAGATTCTCGGAATCTGCGAACGCCGGCAGATGTACCTCGTGTCTCCGAACGAATGAATAGCCGCTCTAAATATCTCTACTGATGGTCAGTACCTGGATCTGCACAAAAGAGTGCAGAGTGTAGTATCAGTACAACCGACCCCATGTACTGAGTAAGTGCCGAGCCTAACCTCGGCGAAGTAGTGACGAGGCTAAGGCGGGGGTTTAACATCAAACCTGTGATATTAATATATATACGATAACACAATAAAACAATTCTACACGAAACAAGAAAATATATCTGAGACAATAATTATAAAACAGGAAGAAAATCTAAACACATCCATTCAAATACTACAACAATAATAAAATAACACAACCGCTTCTTTCAGGCTTCAGCTATAACCAATCCTCAAAATTTACAAGTTTTCAACCTTTATCTTTGAATAAAAGTAGTGCCAAAATATGAAAATAGTAATATAAAATAGAAAGTTTCAAATCTTTGTTTTCCAAAAAGACAAAAACAGTAAAATATAAACATTTAACTTTTCAAATCTTTATTTTCTTTGAAAATCAGTAAAAATATAAATGACCTCCCTTATCGCTCCTTGTTGCGGCGTGCAACCCGCTCCCACCTGTCCTCCCTTATTGCTCCTCCCTAAGATATCTCCCTTATTACTCTTGTTGCGGCGTGCAACCCGATCCCACCTGTCCTCCCTTATCACTCCTTGTTGCGGCGTGCAACCCGCTCCCACCAGACATATCATATCAGTTTATTCAAATTTTCACAAATCAGGCAAAGCCTTTCACAATACTTTTGTTTCAACAATTATAAATAATAAACTGCATTTTTCTCATGACTTCATCAATAACTTCTCAACCATGAAACCAACAAGAATATCAAAATATATATACATTTATTCCATAAAACAATACAAAACCTCTCAGCCATATTCATATCACGAGGGAACCAGCTCAAACAACCAATACTCTTTCCAAACAGCCACAACAATAACTAACAACAATTCAACAAGGCCAATTAGTCATAGCAACAATAATGAATTTGTAACAGTTAAGACAATAATCAAATAAGTGGGGAACGGAAAAAGGGATCATATTTTAGCAAACACTTTAGGTGGTGCATAGATACTCGTCACCACACATATACACCACGCGCATGCAATTCACATAACAACCAAGTGGGGAGTCCTATTCCCTCAAGCTAAAGTTAGGCCAAACACTTACCTCAATTCCGCAGGCCACTCACTGCTCAATTATTGTTTTTCCTTTTGAATTCACCTCTAACTTGCTCGAATCTAATCAAAATTAACTTAATATCATTAACTAATGCTAAAGGAACTAACTTTATTGAAAAATATAATTATTCCTAAGTTTTCTCAAAAAAAGTAAAAACCCGACCCCGGGCCCGCTTGGTCTAAATTCGGGGTTCGGACCAAATTATGTTTACCCATTCACCCACGAACCCAAATATGCTATTAGTTTTGAAATCCGAGCTTAATTTGATATAAAAATTTAATTTTTACAAAACTCCCTAATTCTACCCAAATCCTAGATTTTTACCATGAAAATTCTTTGTTTTTTCTTTAAAAGTGATGCAAAATAGTAAGGAATTGAGAGAGCAAAGTTTGGAATTGATTACCTATGAATTGGGGATGAAGATTGTTGAAGAAAATTAGTTTTTAGGGCTGGAACTTCGAAAATTCTGAGAAGAAAGGGTTCTGCCCGTTTTTAACAGGTATTTATATTAGCTGGGCTGGGCAACTGTGCGATCGCGGTTAATTAAATGCGATCGCACAGGGTAAGGGAAAAATGGGTTGTGCGATCGCGGGGGTGGGGGTGTGTTCGCACAGGGTAGGGGGCTGGGGACAATGCGATCGCACAGGGGGTTCCAAACAGGCCTCAAACTTTACTCTGTGCGATCGCAGTCTTTCCTATGCGATCGCACATGTCAAAATACCTAGACACCAGAACTAGAAAAAACAACAGCTATTTTTAAGTGAAAAACACCTCGTGGCCTATCCGAAACTCACCCAAGCTCTCGGGGCTCTAAACAAATCATGCACGCAAGTCAAAAAATATCATACAGACTTGTTCGTGCGATAAAATCATGAAAATAACATGTAAATCTATGAATTAAACCTCAAAACTCATCATTTTCACCAAAAACTCTTAAAGTTCATAATTTCTCAACCGGATGTCCGAATCACGTCAAACGAATTCCGTTTTTCACCAAATTTCACAGTTAACCTCTAAATATCATAACAAAGTTGTACCGGGCTCCGGAACCAAAATACGGACCCGATACCAATGATTTTTAATAAATTTTTATTTCTTTTATTCATGAACATTTCAACAAAACAATTTCTTTCAAAAATTGATTTCTAAGGCTTGGGACCTCTGAATTTATTTGCGGGCATACGCCCGAGTCCCATATTTTACTGCGGACCTCCCGGGATCGTCGGAACCGGATCCGGGTCCGTTTACTCTAAATGTTGACCAAAGTCAACTTTTATTAAATTTAAATTCTGAAAATCACTATTTCTCATATTTTCACATAAAAGCTTTCCGGTTTGACGCCCGGACTGTGCACGTAAATCGAGGTATTTTATTTTAGTCTTTTTATGGTTATTTTGCATGGAACGAAATCTAATTTTATAAAATGACCCCTTGAGTCATCACACTTCGTTTTGTGATTCAGTAATTGTTTTCTCCTTGTCCCCGACATGTTCTCCCCCGTTTTATATATTATTGAATTGCACAGGTGTTTATTAATTATTGTGTCCCAGCCTCGTCAGTACTTCGCCGGGGTTAGGCTCGGCACTTACTCAGTACATGAGGTCGGTTGTACTGATGCTACACCTGCACTTCTTTATGTTGTGCAGATTACGGTACCAGACCCAGTGGACACTGATCGAGGGAGTATCCTTCAGTCCACCGGAGACACTGAGGTAGACCTGCAGGCGTCCGCAGGCCTTGACGTCCCCTTCTTTATCCCGTCTCATTTCTGATTTTTGTACTTCAGAAACATATGTATTATTTCTTTTAGATTATTTTTTGTACTATTCTTAGACAGTCCGTGAGTTGTGATTCCAAAGATCCTGATTGGTTAAATTAAGTATTTTGTTAAGTTGTGAATTTAATTATGTACCTTCTTTTGTTCTTATTTTTAAACTGCTATTTATTGAAGGTTGACATTTACCCGTTATTATTTAATATTAATGGTTTTTAGTAAATATGATTAAACACGTTGGCTTGTCTAGCGGGTTCAACGCTAGGCGCCATCACGATCCCGATGGTAGGAATTTCGGGCCGTGACAACAAGTTAATAATATTAAAATAATAATAAGTACACTATATTCATAGTTATATCATATTAATAAAAAATTTTAAAAAAATATTAAGTAGACTACATTCAAACAAAAGTAAAACAAAACATTTACGTGAAGAGTACGGAGAAGCGGCAGAAGAACAAAACGAGTTTTTCACGTATGTAAGTTATTATATAAGTTATATTTGGGATGTTGTCTTTGAGAATTTATATAGGTTATTAGACTTCACGTAGAATTCTACTATAGAATCATATCAGAAAGAGATTTTGCTATTATTTAAAATAAAAAAGGTAAAGGGTAAAATATAATTATAAAGTAATAAGTTAGGGCATAATTAGAAATAAAAATAGGAAATAATCCCACCACACCAAATCGGTTGTTTCAAAAAATAAAACTTTTCCTGAGAAAATAATACAATATGATACAATGAGTAACAACCATCCAAACAAGTTGTAAAGCTTTGGAGGTTAGAGTTATTTAATAGATATAATGATCATTACTATTAGCTATTGATCTAGATCACCAGAGCGAAGGTTTAAGAAATAATAATAATAATAATAATAATAATAATAATAATAATAATAATAATAATAATAATAATAATAATATTATTAACATTGAATCATATCAGGATTTCAAGTAGTTCGTGACTTTCTTTTTTATTTCCTATTTTATTTTTTTATTTGGAGTTATTTTCACTTTTCCCTTTGTGTTAAAATTCGGTTTAATTGCAGATGTCAATTTAGGTATTCTGTAAATAATTTGTACATAGTAAGTATACCTGTATACGTTACTAAAATCATTTCACTAATATCTTAATATTTTCAGTTTCATTTGCATTTATTTTGTAGAAACAATTTTAAAGTCAAACATTTTCCAAATCGAACTAGAAACAGAAAATCAAAAGGCACCTAAAACGATAAACAATGAATGAGATAATTATTAGCAGAAATTCGGGAAAAGCTTATATCATCTGGTGTAAGCAATGCATGTGTCTTTCTTCTTAATTTAAATTTTTATTATTGGCCAAATACATCTGCAGCCCCTTAAATTTGTTCTCACTTTTCACTTTGACACTTCATCTTAAGTCTGCTCCAATTGAACACTCCAACCACACCTCGAATGTGTCATTTAGACACAAAATTCGTAAGCAGCCAAACATAAGCAATGCGTGTGATTCACTCGCCACGGTAACGAATAAAAAAGAGACACATGGATTTAACTTAAATTAATTAATTAAAAAAACCATTCAGCCATTGTCATCTTCCCCAACAACCTTCATCTTCATAACCTAAAAACCATAGACCTAACCCTTACCCAAAGCCATCAGCCGCCGCCACCCCTACCCTTGAACCCTAGGACCTCAACCTCTCCAAGACCCAATCTTCTTCTTCACGCCACAAACGACCATCCACCGCCGGCGACTCCAGCTTTTTTTCGTTCACACCCACCAGTCGCCGGAGACTCCAGTAGTAGAGTTATTGGTTGACGGCGGAGGAAGATCCCATCCTCTTCACGGGGCCACGAACAGACCTCAACTGCCCAGAAGACTTCGAGCCTCAAGTGACTCAAATCAACGACTTCAAGTGAGGAAACTCGAACTCGCCGCGACCTCTGTTTTGTTTGCCTTTTTTGTGTGTTTTTGTTTCTGCTGCTGGAGGCGGGCAACCACTGGTGGGGAGAACTTTGACGTTTGGTTTCTGGAGTAAAGGAGATGGGTGAGGGTAGTGGGGCTGGTTTTCGGTGGGCTGGAGAGGGTGGTTGTTGGTGGTGTGAGGCGGCAGTGAGTTAAGGGAATGGGAAGCTGCCCGGTTCTCTTCTTTGTGTCCAGATGAAGGGTTCCTTTTTAGTGTAAAGAAGAAGGAGAAGATGGCTTGACCATGGAGAGGAGACGTCTGGAGAGAGGGGTTCGGCGGCGTTTGGCCGGTGAAAGCTGTGGAAGGCGGCGACTAGATGGATGAGGTCGGTTTTTTCATTTTTTGTTGAAAATCCTTTCTTTGACAATTGTTTGATATCTTTGACCGTGAATGATTCACTGGTAATTTAATTTCTCTAGCAACCTAATTGGAAAAGAAAGTAACTAAGTTGAAAAAGAAGAGAGAAAAGAAGAAAGAATAAATATTTGGGGTTTTCCGGCGACCTCCATTTATTCCGGCCATGGACCGGTGGAGGGGGAGAGAGAAAGGTGACAATATGGTGACTGTGTGAAAGAATTGGTGGGAAAAGAAAGAGAATTTTTTTTATATAAATAAATTGATCTATCACGCTCTGGAAAATAGTGTAATACACGCACTATGCCACATCACCGAGTTGTGTCTAAATGACACATTCGAGGTGTGGTTGAAGTGTTCAATTGGAGCGGACTTAAGATGAAGTGTCAAAGTGAAAAGTGAGGACAAGTTTAAGGGGCTTCCGATGTATTTGGCCTTTATTATTTAACTATGCTTAAGTTTGATAAAAATTTAAGAAAACTTCAAAATTCACGACAATGAAAACAAAAGGAAAGAAATGAATGTTAACCCATAATTCCTAGTCATGTATAATATACTATTTTACATTGACCTAAAGTTAAGTTAACCAAATTTCCAAGTATAGCTTCCTTTTTTTGTTGTTGTTGTTGTTGAAATGCCCTTTTGATCATGATATTTGGGCATATACTATTAGCTATGCATTTAGATATAGTATATTCAAATATTTCATTATCGTCGTTAAAAGTTTAAGTGGGAGATTATTGGTAGATATACTATTAACCATGTTATGGACCAATTGTTTATTCAATTCTAATAAAGTTTTAAATAGATCGTATGTTCGTTTGTGTCCTTTACTTATATAGTAGATGATTTAGTGTATTGAGTTTAGCTTATACACGGAAGATTAAATCATAAGTTCTTATAAGTATAGAGATTATGTTCACAATCTAATGATGGAATTGGACAAACCATCATGAATGATTGTAGCACAAGATTAAATATAATTTATCTTGATTATAAGAATGGTTTAATTCCAACATCTTGTGCTAGTACATTTTGTATGTATTAAACGGACCAAGTAGAGATAAGTATTTTATACTGACTTAATAAAATAATTCTCTAGCCATTAAATATACTTATACTCTTAATCTTAACATAATTATTATTAGTGCTAGTAATCTGTATTTGTAAAATAATTCTGGAGATAATAAAATAATATTCAAATAGAAATGTAAACGAAATAAAATCAATTCGAGCCCACTGAATTCACAGTGTTTCCTTAAGGAATTTAATCCCCTCCTAGTACCCGAGGTTACGAATTATTTCCTCATAGGATAGAACGAATTACACACTGGTGTAGTGGTACTTCAAACCCCGGTGTTTCAGCGAACACAAAGTTGGGTAGCAAATCACACTTACTGTTGCTTTCTTCGAAGTTAAAATATGCAGAAGAAAGAAGGAGAACTCAGAAAATTCGTATGAAAAATCTGAGAGAATGTACTTGTATTTATAGCCAAAGTTGGGCTGAAATCTGAAGAGGTGCAACTCTTCAGAATGGCTATTTTTGCAAAACGACCATAGAATAAATGTCATAACATAAATGGCTATTTACTCAACAATAAAGATGAAAAATTGAAGAGGGTAGTTAATTTTCTGTTACAAAAACAAAAAACTGAAAATTGGATAACTGAATTGGATTTAATATTAAAATTTGGTTATTAAAACGAATGTTTAATAACATTCATGTTAATATTTAATATTAATAAATAAATTTGGTCCAAAAATTAATCAATCGATCGATCATTTGACCAAATCCGAATCCGAAGCCGAGGGAGCGACGACGACGACGACGCGAGGCTTGCCTTCTTCTCAACTGTTTATGAGCTAGAAGAAGAGCAATTGCTTATATACCCATCAAAAACCTTTTCCTCTTCTCATATGGGACAATATCCCTTGTCAAGGAGGAAAACTCATATATTACTCAAATATTTCATTTTTCCCTCCATTTCCCATTCGCCCTATTTTAAGCTTAACGAAAGCTTAAAACCCAACAATCCCCACATGAATGGGGAATGTCTATATCACGAAAATATGCATGAAAAACGGTGTGATTCGCAAGCAAGGATTAATTGCATCTGGATAAGTAGGTTTCCCTTGTAACTTTCTGTGTGAACTTATGTCGGATATACTCGATCAATCGGTAGATTTTATATCTTTGAACCGTCGAACTTTGGTGTATACCTAGACAACCACAAGTCACACAACCAATCCTTAACCGTCTTTGGTTCTCATTGTTGTGTTCGTTTCAGCCATGAACACCGCCTGGTTTCATAAGTGCATAGAGAATTGGCCTTGCAAAATTCTCCTTGAAGCGGCTAACACTTCACACTTACATAGGTGATTCCTAAACGTGTCATCCCGTAGATACACTATTTGATATACCCCGTATCAAATTTAGAAGATCATTAAAAAGACTTAATACTTTATCCTTGATACTGAACATTGTCTCATCACGAGAATGGACCAAAAGTTTAGTTGACAATGTTGAACTGTCATTAATGACTTTGTTTGATCTCCTTGAACCTAGATCTTGGGATCTCCAGTCTTCTAGGTAGAGCTACCGCCACTATGACTTGTTCTCGGCCATAGTCCCATTCCCCTTGATGATTTCTCAACTACATCTCTAGTTAGGCCTTTTGTAAGTGGATCCGACACATTATCACTTGACTTTACATAGTCAATCGTGATAATTCCTCTAGAGAGTAATTGCCTAACGNACATAGTCAATCGTGATAATTCCTTTAGAGAGTAATTGCCTAACAAATTTATGTCTTCGTCGTATATGACGAGAATTACCATTATACATAACACTTCCAACCCTTCCAATTGCCGCTTGACTATCATAATGTATTCATATTGGTGCCAACGGTTCGGGCCAAAATGGAATGTCTTCCAAGAAATTCCGAGGCCATTCAGCTTCTTCACTGGCTTTATCCAAGGCTATGAACTCACTCTCCATTGTAGAGCGGTCAATACAAGTTTATTTGGACGACTTCCAAGATACCGCTCTCTCCACCAATATTGAATACATATCCGCTTGTGGACTTAGAATCAGTTGATCCGGTGATCCAATTTGCATCACAGTATTCCTCAATGACCGTAGGATATTTACTGTAGTGCAAAGCAAAGTCCTGGGTATGTATTAAATACCCCAAAACTCGTTTCATTGCCATCCAATGAGATTGACCTGGATTGCTCATATATCGACTCAATTTACTTATAGCACAAGCTATATCTGGTCGTGTACAATTCATGATGCACACTAAGCATCCCAAAATACGAGCATAATCCAATTGTGATATGCTTTGGCCTTTGTTCTTTATTAATGCAAGATTCACGTCAATTGGAGTCTTTGCAACTTTAAAGCCCAAGTGCTTGAATTTTTCAAGTACCATCTTAATATAATGAGATTGTGACAATGCCAGACCTTGAGAAGTCTTATGGATCTTAATTCCCAGAATTAAATCAGCAACTCCCAAGTATTTCATATCAAACTTTCCAGTTAGCATGCACTTAGTCGCATTTATGTTGGCAATGTCATTACTCATTATCAGTATATCAATCACATATAAGCAAACAATGACTATGTGATTTGGAAATTTTTTAATGTACACACATTCATTTATTTTAAAACCATTTGACAACATTGTTTGGTCAAATTTCGCATGCCATTGTTTGGGTGTTTGTTTTAGTCCGTAAAGGGACTTAACAAGTCTACATACCTTCTTTTCTTTACCTGGAACCACAAACCCTTCAGGTTGTTCCATGTAGATTTCTACCTCCAACTGTCCATTTAAGAAGGCCGTCTTAACATCTATTTGACCACAAGTCTTGCCTTATATTTGTCAATAGTGCCATTATCTTTTATTTTCCTCTTAAAGATCCATTTAGAACCCAACGGTTTATTTCCAGGAGGAAGATCAACCAATTCCCATGTATGGTTGTTCAATATGGATTCTATTTCACTATTGACTGCCTCTTTCCAAAA
>ML248148.1:25226-44130 GCA_005239495.1 Nicotiana undulata
ATTTTCCTCTTAAAGATCCATTTAGAACCCAACGGTTTATTTCCAGGAGGAAGATCAACCAATTCCCATGTATGATTGTTCAATATGGATTCTATTTCACTACTGATTGCCTCTTTCCAAAATAATGATTCCGAAGAAGACATAGTGTAAGGACCCGTAAAATTTTATGTCTAGAATAATGCCCGAATAGGTCCCCGTGTTGTTATAATTGTAGAAACTCTTAAAACGGACCTATTTTGAGTAAGAAATACCCCGAAACTTGAAAAATAAAATTTTCCAGAATTGTGTTGTAATGCGACGCACTATGCGATCGCAAAACGTGTATGCAGACCACATAATGGTCGCATATATGGACAAGCTACTGTCCAAATCGAGGACAAATATGCGGCCCAGAATGCGATCGCATTTTGGCTATGCGAACCGCATAGTTGTCGCATTCTTGCCCCACGGTTCTTGCGAAGGAGGTTATGCGACACACTATGCGATCGCATAATAGGTATGCGGACCGCATAGTGGTCGCATACCTAAGCAGATTATTTTCCAATTTTGGCCCATTTGAGGGCCAACTATGCGACAGGAATGCGGACCGCATAGCAGGAATGCGATCGCATTCCTGCTATGCGGTCCGCATTCCTGTCGCATAGTTGGCCCTCAAATGGGCCAACTATGCGACAGGAATGCGGACCGCATAGCAGGAATGCGATCGCATTCCTGACTGTATTTCTGTGTCGGGGCTCCTATTTTTCTAAATTTAAAACTCGACCCCCTGTTTAATAAAACACCCCCCCCCCTTCATTTTAAAGGAATTTCTGAACAAAATAGAGAGAGGGGAGAGAGGGGTCTTGAGAGAGAAATCTCCTTCTTCATCAATTTGATTTTTCCAAAATCACTCAGGCCTGGGAATTTCGAGTAATCTTCCTCTTCATTCTAACAGGTAAGTCCCCACCCCATTTTCCTTAAATTTTAAGATTTTTGGTTAATAGTAGAACTCCCCTAAATGGGTTCTTGAAGATGAAAGTGAATAATCTTGCATGCATGTTCATTTATTGTCACAATCTAGTAAAGGGAAGTGGGTTGGAGTAAATAATCACAAAGAGGGAGTTGGTAATCTGAGGGGTCTCATAGCATTCGATAAATGCCTAGGCGAGTTCGAATTGTGTTCATGATTCCCAATTCTAAGATGAATGTGTTACATTATGAATTAGATTGACGTTTCTTGATGGTACGGTGATTTGGGAATAGGAATTAGAAGGGAACTTCGACTTCAGGTATGTATGGCTAACTTTAACCTTTGTAGAATCCTCTTGTTGGTGTCCGAGCATACGGTATGTGCACTTTGTTTGAGAATATGTGAATTGACTGTCCAATTGTGTTGAGGCGTAATACTTCACTCCCTGAATTTCTTCTTGACTACTATGCTAGTGAGATTGCGAAAAGTGGTTAGTTGTGCCTATCTTATGTGCAAAGTTCGTAAATACTCGAGGGTATCGATATGGAAGTATGTGTTAATGAATGAAAGAATGTTAATGTGCCCAAGTGTGAGAATGTATATAATGGCTAAAAACCGTGCGTGGTAAGTAATGAAAAGGGTATTGTGAAATGATGTAATTGAGTTGAACGATTATGGCAACACCGTGTAAATGAATTACTACTTGGTGAGAATCATTGTGCCTTGAGTCCACATAGCAAATTATTGATATGAACTTGTGTTCCTTGTAATGAAGATCCTTGTGGTTTAATTGTTGGTGATTGTTGTTATGAAATGTGATTGTCTGGTGGGATCGGGTTGCACGCTGCAACACGAGGTAATAAGGGTGGATGAGGTAATAAGGGTGGGCGAGTAAATAAGGGTGGACGAGGTAATAAGGGTGGCCGAGGTAATAAGGGTGGAATGTGGTTGTGTTGAAATGAGAATCTGTGAAACTCTTGAATGTGGTTGTGTTGAAATGAGAATCTGTGAAACTCTTGAACATGGTGGTATTGAAAGGAGAATCTATGAAACTCTTGATCTTGGTTCTTTCTGTTTCTGTGCGATACTTGTTGGTTTCATTAACTGTCTCTTATCTGTGTATTGCTTGATTGTACTTAGGGTAAAGTTTGTTCATACATACTAGTACTATTCCACAGTACTAATGTTCCTTTTGCCGGGGCGCTACATCTTTTATATGGATGTAGGTGGTTCCATAGCAGGTAGCTCATTCCCTTGTTAGTGGTGCCTCCTCTTCATCTCTTCAGCAATTTTGGTGAGCCCCTCTTCCTCTCGGGGCCGCGTGTGGATTATAATATCCTCTTTTGCTTATGTTGTAAAGGTATAGCCGGGGCCTTGATGCCAACAAGTTATGTAAAACTTCTAAGAACTCTTAGAGGCTCCGTAGACACTGTGTGGGTTGTATATGTATATGTATATGTATATTGTGGGCGGTAGTTGTACTCACTCGTACTTGTGGATCGCAAATCAGAAGAGTTGTATGTAACTTGTATATTTTGAAGTATCTATTGTTGAAAACAAAAAGAGGAAAGATTGGATTATGTTGTAAAGTGTACTTTGAATCTAAATTGGCTAACTCATATGGAAAAATGTATGTTATGAACACGGGGTAATACGTTGGGTAGGAAAGGCAATCCAGGTCCGCTTGACTGGGTTCATCTGGTTAGGCGCCGGTCTCGTCCCCCGATTTTGGGGCGTGACAAACTTGGTATCAGAGCCTAAGGTTTTAAAAGTGTCCTAGGATGTCTCTGAGCCGTGTCTAGCAGAGCCCTTCTTATCGGTGTGTTGTCGACCATATCTATAAGCAGGGGGATTCATGGACATTTAGGAAAATACCCTTTCATTGTTACTCTGTATCGTGTGATGAAGTGAAATGTGAGAATATCTTTATCTAACTCGCGCAGTGTCCCAATTTTCAGTAAATGGCGCCCAAGAAGAGAGCTCGACTCGGCCTAGAGGCCAATGCCACCCCAAGTGTGGCCATAAATCTTTTATCTGATGGTGCGGGTGAGAATGATTCCCCGACCTTGAATCTTCCTGACTCCTCCGTGCCAAGCCAGTCTATTCCTATTCCTGCTCCAGCGGAGGGTACTGAAATCCCTCCCGCTGATGTTCCTGATCCTTCCTCAGTCCCAGCTTTCGTCCTAGTATTTCTGATGGGGACCTTAGGGATCTATCCAGATGTTGACTCAGTTAGTGGCCTCCCAGGCCCAAAGATCACAGGCTGCCCCTGCGTCCTCTAGCGAGCTAGGGGATTCTTCAGGTTCTAGGGTCAACAATTTTCTGCGGTTAGCCCCTCTAGAGTTCACAGACGCCGACCCAGAGGCCGATCCTCAAGATTTTGTAGATGAAATGTACAAGACCCTCCGGGTTATGAAGGCTACTGAAACAGAGGGAATTGAGTTAGCTTCCTATCGTCTAAAAGGAGCAACATATTCATAGTTTGAGATGTGGGAGAGTTCCCGTAGAGAGGGGAGCCCTCCGACGAGGTGGGTCGAGTTTGTAGGTGCTTTCATGGATCATTTCTTGCCTACCGAGGTTATGTCGGCCCGTGCTGCAGAGTCTGAGGTCCTTAAGCAGGGCCAAATGATTGTGTGGGAGTACCATATGGAGTTTGTGCGCTTGTCCAAGTATGCTACCCACATGATGCCGACTATGGAGGCCAGAGTTCGTCGGTTTGTTCAGGGCCTTGGTCCCTTGGCTGTCAATGAGGCTGCTACAACTGCTTTGCATTCAGATATGAACTATGGTAAGATTGTGGGTTTTGCCCAGGCTACGGAGGCCTAGAAATTTAAAATAAGAATGGAGAGAGAGGGTAGTAGTAGGGCCCGGTCAGCGGGCAACCCTGGGAACTCAGTTGGAGGTGGGAGATCAGCCCTTGGGAGAAGGTCATCAGGGCCATCTCAGTCCTATGCTCAGTCCTCAGCCAGTGCGCCGCCATCATGGCACAATTATCAGCAGGGAGGTCGCTTTGGGCCCGGTTCAGATAGTAGGAGGTTCCACCAGTCAGGTCGTTCTGGTGAGAGGTTTCAGCAGCAGCGGAGGGCCCCATGTCCTAAGTGTGGGAGGTTCTATTCTGAGCCATGTTACTTGGATATTCCGGTATGCTACGGATGTGGAGTGAGAGGTCATATCTAGTGGGATTGTCGTGCGCCCAGTCAGGGCACAGGTAGGGGCACTGCTCAGCCGTCCAGTTCTTCAACCGCTACATCTTCAGCACGCCCTCCATCTCCAGCTGGGCGCGGTGCAGCTAGGGGTAGAGCACGGGGTCAAGGGGGACCCAGTCGGTTCTATGCTTTGAGTGGTCGCCTGAGTGCGGAGGCTTCTCCAGATGTTGTCACAGGTATTCTGACTGTCCAATTGCTTGATGTTTATACTCTTATTGATCCGGGTCCATCTTTGTCATATGTTATTCCATTTATTGCTTCGAGTTTTGGGATAGAACCCGAACAGCTTCATGAGCCGTTCTCAGTGTCGACTCCGGTTGGTGATTCTATTATGGTCGCGTGAGTCAATAGGAATTGTGATGTTACGGTGTGTGGTCGAGATACCACGGCCGATCTTATTGAGTTTGAGATGTTAGATTTTGATATAATCATGGGATGGATTGGCCTTATTCGTGCTTTGCTAAACTCGACTGCCGAACCAGAATTATGAGGCTCGAATTTCCTAACGATCCCGTTATTGAATGGAAATGTGATGATGTTGTGCCGAAGGGCAGGTTTATTTCCTATATTAAAGCCTCTAAGATGATCAGGAAAGGATGCATCTATCGTTTGGTCCGGGTTGCGGACACCACTTCATAGGTGCCTGCTCCCGAGTCCGTGCCGGTTGTGAATGAGTTTCTTGAAGTGTTTCCGGATGAGCTTGCTGGAATTCCGCCAGATAGAGAGATCGATTTTGGGATTGATGTATTGCCAGATACGCAACCAATATCTATTCCACCTTACAGAATGGCGCAAGCAGAATTGAGAGAGTTAAAGGAATAATTGAAAGATCTATTGGAAAAGAGTTTCATTCAGCCAACTGTGTCGCCTTGGGGAGCACCGGTTCTTTTTGTCAGAAAGAAAGATGGATCGCTTCGAATGTGTATTGATTATCGAAGCTAAACAAGGTCACCATCAAGAATAAATATCCACTGCTTCGGATAGATGATTTGTTCGATCAGTTGCAAGGTGCTAGATTCTTCTCAAAGATTGATTTACGGTCAGGGTACCACCAGTTAAAGATCAGGGAGCAGGATATTCCTAAGACCGCCTTCAGGACTCGTTATGGGCACTTTGAATTTCTGGTAATGTCTTTTGGGCTAACCAACGCCCCAGTAGCTTTTATGGATCTTATGAATCGGGTTTTCAAGCCATTTCTTGACTCCTTCGTGATAGTCTTCATTGATGATATCCTTGTTTATTCGCGAAGTCAGGAAGATCATGCTAATCACCGCAGGGCGGTTCTGCAGACTCTTTATCAGCACCAGTTGTATGCAAAGTTTTCAAAATGTGAGTTTTGGCTAGAATCAGTCACCTTTTTGGGCCATGTTGTTTCTAGGGAAGGGATTCAAGTTGATCCCCAAAAGATTGCAGCGGTAAAGGATTGGCCTAGACCAACGACCCCGACGGAGATTCGCAGTTTCTTGGGTCTAGCTGGGTATTATCGGAGGTTTGTGGAGGGATTCTCTACTCTTGTCTCCCCATTGACTAAGCTGACACAGAAAGCAGTTAAGTTTCAGTGGTCTGATGCTTGTGAGAAGAGTTTTCAGGAATTGAAGTCGAGATTGACTTCGGCACCAGTGTTGACCTTGCCTAAAGGTTCAAAGGGATTCGTGGTTTATTGTAATGCTTCGAGAGTTGGTTTGGGGTGTGTGTTGATGCAATGTGGTAAAGTTATAGCGTATGATTCAAGGCAGCTCAAGAATCACGAGAAGAATTATCCGACGCATGATTTGGAGCTTGCAGCGGTTGTGTTACCATTGAAAATTTGGCGGCATTATCATTATGGGGTCCATGTGGACGTGTTCATAGACCACAAGAGTCTTCAGTATTTATTCAAGCAGAAGGAGTTGAACTTAAGGCAGCGGAGGTGGTTAGAATTGCTCAAGGATTACGATATGAATATTTTGTACCATCCAGGAAAGACGAATGTGGTAGCTGACGCTCTTAGTCGGAAATTCATGGGTAGTTATGCACATTTGGAGGCCGGTCAGAGGCCTTTGGCTCGGGAGGTTTATCAATTGGCCAATCTTGGGGTCTGTCTTCCGACCTCAGGTGAGGGGAAAGTCGTGGTGCGTTATGGAGCGGAGTCCTCACTTGTAGCGGAAGTCAAGGAAAAGCAATTTAGAGATCCAGCATTGATACAATTGAGGGAAGCGATTTTAAATCACAAGATTCTAGCTTTTTCACTTGGCAATGATGATGGTGTCTTGCGGTGTCAGGGGAGACTATGTGTTCCAGATGTGGATGATCTCCGGGAGAGGGTAATGGCAGAGGCTCATAAATCCAGGTATTCTGTTAACCCCGGTTCTACAAAAATGTATCACGATCTCAAGGATATTTATTGGTGGGTTAGTATGAAGAGGGGTGTGGCGGACTTTGTGGCTAGATGTCTGAATTGTCAGCAGGTGAAGGCCGAGCATCAGAGGCCCGGCGGGTTGACGCAGCTCATGGAAATACCGATGTGGAAATGGGAAATGATCAACATGGACTTCGTGGTAGGGTTACCTCGCACTTAGCGCAAGTTCGACTCAATTTGGGTAATAGTGCATCGACTCACGAAATTAGCTCACTTCTTACCAGTCGAGTCCACCGATATTGCATAATAGTACGCCTAGTTGTATATCAAGGAAATAGTCAGACTTCATGGCACTCCAGTTTCTATTATTTCAGATCGAGGGGCCCAGTTCACAACTAACTTTTGAAGGAAATTTCAACAAGGTTTGGGTACTTAAGTAAATCTCAGCACGGCTTTCCACACGCAGACTGATGGTCATGCGGAGCGGACTATTCAGACACTTGAGGATATGTTACGGGCTTGTGTTTTGGATTTCAAGGGTAGCTGGGATGATCACTTGTCGCTTATAGAGTTTGCTTAGAATAATAGCTTCCAGGCTAGTATTCAGATGGCCCCATTTGAGGCATTGTACGGGAGAAGATGTAGGTCTCCGATCAGATGGTTTGAGGTTGGTGAGGCAGAATTGTTAGGACCAGATCTTGTGCACCAATCTATGAAAAAAGTTAGAGTCATTCAGGAGAGGATGAAAACTGCTCAGAGTCGTCAGAAATCCTATGCGGACATCGTCGTAGGGATTTAGAGTTTCAAGTAGATGATTGGGTATTCTTGAAGGTATCTCCCATGAAAGGGGTGATGCGGTTTGGGAAGAAAGGGAAATTGAGCCCTAGGTATATCGGGCCGTATCAGATCGCTCAAAGGATAGGGCAAGTCGCGTATAGGCTGGAATTGCCCCCTGAAATGTGATTAGTGCACCCGATATTCCATGTGTCTATATTGAAGAAAGTGGTTGGAGATCCATCCGCCATCGTGCCAGTTGAGACTATTGAGGTTAATGAAGAATTATCGTATGAAGAGGTTCCGGTTGCTATTACTAATAGGCAAGTCCGTAGGTTGAGGAACAAAGAAATTGTTTCAGTTAAAGTGTTGTGGAGAAGTCAACGAGTCGAGGAAGCCACGTGGGAAGCGGAGAATGAAATGAAAGAAAAATATCCCCATTTGTTTGAACAAGTCTAGTAGTGATCGTGAGAACTGCCATCTCTAAGTGAATACACCTTTGTGTTTAATTTTGTGCAAGAACACTTCACTCTCCTAATTTCCTTACTATTGTAGCTTCTCAAAGTTGTGCCATATTTGTGTAACATTGTGATTGTTTGGGTAATGTGCCATATTTGGTAGTTAGATGATATGCAAGCGGTGGTGTTAACTGAATTATGTGCAAATTGTTGGAGTAAGTGAAATTGTGTGAAACTCGTGCGATGGTTAAATGATTAATAGAAGTGTAGATTGGTAATGATTAATTGAAGTGTATATGGCATGTGGAAGTAATTGAATATATGCAAGCTGTTGAGGTAACAAGATTATATACAAGTTGTTAGAATAACTGCATCATGTAGCATTTAATTGGTCAAGAACATGTGTTTCGGGGGCTCTCTGACATGTAGATAGGCCTAATTACAGAGGAAACTGTGGCAAAACTTTCAGAAAATATCGGAGTTAGTGAAAATTGGGGGTTGGCATAGTGTGTTTACGAAACCAAATGACTTTCCAATCCTCATTCGAGGATGAATGATTTTAAGAGGGGGAGGATGTAAGGACCCGTAAAATTCTATGTCTAGAATAATGCCCGAATAGGTCCCTGTGTTGTTATAGCTGTAGAAACTCTTAAAACGGACCTATTTTGAGTAAAAAGTACCCTGAAACTTGAAAAATAAAATTTTCCAGAATTGTGTTCGATCGCATTTTGGGTATGCAGACCACATAGTTGTCGCATTCTTGCCCCACGATTCTTGAGAAGGAGGTTATGCGATCGCATAACAAGTATGCGGACCGCATAGTGGTCGCATACCTGGGCAGATTGTTTTCCAATTTTGGCCCATTTGAGGGCCAACTATGCGACATGAATGCGGACCGCATAGCAGGAATGCGATCGCATTCCTGACCGCATTTCTGTGTCGGGGCTCCTATTTTTCTAAATTTAAAACCCGACGTCATGTTTAATAAAACACCCCTCCCCTTCATTTTTAAGGAATTTCTGAACAAAATAGAGAGAAGGGAGAGAGGGTTCTTGAGAGAGAAATCTCCCTCGTCATCAATTTGATTTTTCCAAAATCACTCAGGCCTGGGAATTTCAAGTAATCTTCTTATTCATTCTAACAGGTAAGTCCCCACCCCATTTCCCTTAAATTTTTAGATTTTTGGTTAATAGTAGAACTCCCCTAAATGGGTTCTAGAAGATGAAAGTGAAGAACCTTGCATGTATGTTCATTTATTGTCACAATCTAGTAAAGGGAAGTGGGTTAGAGTAAATAATCACAAAGAGGGGGTTGGTAATCTGAGGGGTCTCATAGCATTCGATAAATGCCTAGGCGAGTTCGAATTGTGTTCATGATTCCCAATTCTAATATGAATATGTTACATTATGAATTAGATTGGCGTTGCTTGATGGTCCGGTGATTTGGGAATAGGAATTAGAAGGGAACTTCGACTCCAGGTATGTATGGATAACTTTAACCTTTGTAGAATCCTCTTGTTGGTGTTCGAGCATACGGTATGTGTACTTTGTTTGAGAATATGTGAAATGACTGTCCAATTGTGTTGAGGCGTAATAATTCACTCCCTAAATTTCTTGTTGACTACTATGCTAGTGAGATTGCGAAAAGTGGTTTGTTGTGCCTATCTTATATGCAAAGTTCGTAAATACTCGAGGGTATCAATATGAAAGTATGTGTTAATGAATGAAAGAATGTTAATGTGCCAGAGTGTGGGAATGTATATAATGGCTAAAAGTGCGTGGTAAGTAATGAAAAAGGGTATTGTGAAATGATGTAATTGAGTTCAACGATTATGGAAACACCGTGTACATGAATTACTGCTTGGTGAGAATCATTGTGCCTTGAGTCCACATAGCAAATTATTGATATGAACTTGTGTTCCTTGTAATGAAGATCCTTGTGGTTTAATTGTTGGTGATTTTTGTTATAAAATGTGATTGTCTGGTGGGATCGGGTTGCACGCTGCAACACGAGGTAATAAGGGTGGACGAGGTAATAAGGGTGGGCGAGGAAATAAGGGTGGACGTGGTAATAAGGGTGGCCAAGGTAATAAGGGTGGAATGTGGTTGTGTTGAAATTAGAATCTGTGAAACTCTTGAATGTGGTTGTGTTGAAATGAGAATCTGTGAAACTCTTGAACATGGTGGTATTGAAAGGAGAATCTGTAAAACTCTTGATTTTGGTTGTTTCTGTTTCTGTGCAATACTTGTTGGTTCCATTAACTGTCTCTTATCTGTGTATTGCTTGATTGTACTTAGGGTAAAATTTATTCATACATACTAGTACTATTCCACAGTACTAACGTCCCTTTTGCCGAGGGCGCTACATCTTTTATATGGATGTAGGTGGTTCCATAGCAGGTAGCTCAGCCCGCCGTTAGTGGTGCCTCCTCTTCATCTCTTCAGTATTTTTGGTGAGCCCCTCTTCCTCTCGGGGTCACGTGTGGATTATACTATCCTCTTTTGCTTATGTTGTAAAGGTATAGCCTGGGCCTTGTTGCCGACAAGTTATGTAAAACTCCTAAGAACTCTTAGAGGCTCCGTAGACACTGTGTGAGTTGTATATGTATATGTATATGTATATGTATATTGTGGGCGGTAGTTGTACTCACTTGTACTTGTGGATCGCAAATCAGAAGTGTTGTATGTAACTTGTATATTTTGGAGTATCTATTGTCTAAAACAAAAAGAGGAAAGATGGAATTATGTTGTAAAGTGTACTTTGAATCTAAATTGGCTAACTCATATGGAATAACGTATGCTATGAACACGGGGTAATACGTTGGGTAGGAAAGGCAATCCAGGTCCGCTTGACTGGGTTCATTCGGTTAGGCGCTAGTCTCGTCCCCCGGTTTTGGGGCGTGACACATAGCTTCTTTAAATGTTTAAGGCTCATTCTCCAATAAGAAAGTCACAAAATTTGGTCCAAATGAAGTAGATGTTCTTTGACGTTTACTACGTCTTGGATCCTCCTGATTAAATGTGCTTCCTTTATTTATTCCCTAGGTTATTTAGATCCTTCACCAATCGACTCACATTCCTTTTTATACGGATATATATTTTCAAAGAAATCAGCATTATCTGATTCTATAACCATATTATTAAGAATGTCGGGATTTTCTGATTTATGAACAAGAAATCGATATGCTTTACTATTGGTCGCATATCCTATGAAAATACAATCAACAGTTTTGGGTCCTATTTTTACCCTTTTGGATTTAGGAACTTACACTTTTGCCAAACACTCCCACACTTTAAAATAATTCAAGTTTGGATTCCTTCCTTTCAGTTTTTCATATGTAATGAATTGTGTTTTGCTATGGGGTACTCGATTTAGTATTCGGTTAGCCGTAAGAATGGCTTCCCCCCCACAAGTTATGTGGGAAACCAGAACTTATCAACAATGCGTTCATCATCTCCTTTAATGAACGATTCTTTCTTTCTGCAATCCCATTGGATTGGGGCGTGTAAGGGGACGTTGTTGATGAATAATTCCATATTCTTACATGTTTCTTCAAAAGGAGATTCATATTCACCACCCCTATCACTTCTTATCATTTTGTTTCTTGTTAAGTTGCGTTTCAACTTCATTTTTGTATTGCTTGAATACGTCTATTGTTTCATCTTTACTACTAAGTAAGTAAACATAGCAATATCGAGTACTATCATCAATAAAAGTTATGAAATGCTTCTTTCCACCGCGAGATGGTATTGACTTCATGTCACAAATATCTGTGTGAATTAAGTCTAGAGGATTTGAATTCCTTTCAACTGACTTATAAGGATGTTTAACATACTTAGATTCCACACATACTTGACATTTTGATTTTTCGCATTCAAACTTAGGCAATACTTCCAAATTAATCATTTTCCACAAGGTTTTACAATTGACATGACCCAAACGTATATGCCATAATTCATTTGACTCAAGTAAGTAAGACGAAGCTGAAATTTTATTATTATTTTCAACAACCGTTACATTCAGCTTGAAAAGGACCTCGGTGAGGTAACCTTTTCCTACAAACGTTCTTACTTATTACAACCTTATCGGATCCAAATACACATTTAAAATCATTCTTAACAAGAAGTCCAGCAGAGACTAAATTCTTCCTAATCTCGGGAACATGAAGGACGTTGTTCAAAGTCACCACTTTGCTGGAAGTCATTTTAAGAAATATCTTCCCACATCCTTAAATCTTGGCATTTGCAGCATTTCCCATAGAAAGCGTCTCTTCGGGTCCAACAGGAGCATAAGTAGCAAAATCTTCTCTAATAGCACAAACATGACGAGTGACTCCAGAATCAATCCACCACTCTTTAGGATTGTCCACCAAGTTGCATTCGGAAAGCATGTCACATAAGTCATCAACATCATCATGCTTTTCAAACATGTTTTCTTGACCCTTCTTCTGGTATTTCTTCGGAGCACGACACTTCGTAGATTTGTGTCTGGCTTTTTTCACAATTGTAGCAATTTCCACTGAACCGCTTCTTGCTTGGGTTGTTTTTCGGTCCAGAAGCCTTCTTTCTCTTTTTGTTATCTTCAACAATATTTGCTTCCATTATTGTTGAGTTTCCACGGCCTCTCTTGTCAGGAACTTTATTGTCTTCTTCGATTCTCAACCGAATAATGAGATCTTCGAGGGACATCTCCTTGCATTTGTGTTTCAAATAATTTTTGAAGTCCTTCCACAACGGAGGCAACTTCACAATCATCGCTGCTACTTGGAATGCTTGATTGATGACAAGACCTTCAATGAAAATTCTGTTAGTAAACATAATAAAATTAATACTACCAACATTAGTATTAATTCTACTTATACCTTCAGCAAGGAGATCGTGAATAATCACTTGCAATTCCTGGACTTGGGTAATAACAGACTTGTTATCTACCATTTTGTAGTCCAAAAATTTAGCAGCAACGAATTTCTTCAACCCGGCATCTTCAGTTTTGTATTTCTTTTCAAGCGCAATCCACATTTCTTTTGACGTTTCCATGCCATTGTAGACGTTATACAAAGCATCCTCCAGTCCGCTAAGAATATAATTCTTGCACAGAAAATAAGAATGCTTCCACGCCTCAATCACGAGAAAGCGTTCATTCTCTGGAGTTTCATCGGGAAGAACATAAGCCTCTTCCTTGATGAACTTCTGCAGACTTAAAGTAGTAAGATAGAAGAACATATTTTGCTGCCATCGCTTGAAATCAATCCCAAATTTGTTTTCGGATTTTTCGCAGGTGCCAATGCTGCCAGTGTTGTTCAGCTCGTTGAGGCATTGGCAGTTACCATCAGAAGAGCTTGGTTTCCATTGTCATTCGTCATTTCTGTAAAAGAATGACACCAACAAACGTTAAAATCACAAAAATTTTAATCTCCAATGGAGCAGAAAACCACAAAGGTTTTACTCTCCAGAAAACTTGTTTGTATAACACAAATACGGAAAACAAAAATTAAATTCTTTAAGCTTGTTAGTAATCTGTATTTGTAAAATAATTCTGGAGATAATAAAATAATATGCAAACAGAAATGTAAACAAAATAAAACCAATTCGAGCCCACTGAATTCACAGTGTTTCCTTAAGGAATTTAATCCCCTCCTAGTACCCAAGGTTATGGATTATTTCCTCCCAGGATAGAACGAATTACACACTGGTGTAGTGGTACTTCAAACCCCAGTGTTTCAGCGAACTCAAAGTTCGGTAGCAAATCACACTTACTTNTATTTTCTCCCATGATAGAACGAATTACACACTTGTGTAGTGGTACTTCAAACCCCAGTGTTTTAGCGAACACAAAGTTCGGTAGCAAATCACACTTACTGTTGCTTTCTTTGAAATTAAAATATGCAGAAGAAATGAGGAGAACTCAGAAAATTCATATGAAAAATCTGAGAGAATGGACTTGTATTTGTAGCCAATGTTGGGCTGAAATCTGAAGAGGTGCAACTCTTCAGAATGGCTATTTTTGCAAAACGGCCATAGAATAAATGCCATAACATAAATGTCTATGTACTCAACAATAAAGAGGAAAAATTGAAGAGGGTAGTTAATTTTCTGTTACAAAAATAGAAAATTGAAATATTTACTATTAACAAATAAAATTGGTCCAAAAATTAATCAATCGATCATTTGACCAAATCCAAGTCCGCATCCGCATCCGAAGCCGAAGCCGAGCCGAGCGAGCGACGACGACGACGACACAAGGCTTGCCTTCTTCTCAACTCTTTATGAGCTAGAAGAAGAGCAATTGCTTATATACCCGTCAAAAACCTTTTTCTCTTCCCATATGGAAAATATCCCTTGTCAAGGAGGGAACCTCAAATATTACTCAAATATTTTATTTTTCTCTCCATTTCCCATTCACCCTATTTTAAGCTTAATTAAAGCTTAAAACCCAATTAGTTGTGTATATTATTATTGTTTTGATTTATTAAATGGCGAGATTCTTTCGTGGGTCAATATGCCTGGTAAATTTGACAATAATGATATACATTGGCAAAGTAATAGTTAGTTGATGGAATCCATGTCTCGGTCTAGAGATTGATGATACACCTTTAAGAAAGCTTATAAATTTTCATTGTAAACCATGCAGGTGGATTTTGTATCAGTCACATGAAATAAGTTTAAGCGAAAGTCTAAAGGAAATAATCAATGAATTAAATTGTCAGTAATTTAATTTATTTGATTAGTATCTGAATCTTAACATGGAGAGTTAAATAAGGTTTAATGGAAGAATTTTGAGATTGAACTTGTCACGACCCGAAATCCCACCTTTCGGACCGTGATTGCGTCTAACATTGAACCCGCTAGACAAGCCAACGTATACTACATATTACTATTTTTAAATCAATCCAACAGTAGTAAAATTAATACCCTTCAAATCTTAACTGAAATAACCAACACACTTTATAACTTTAACAGCGGAAATGTAACAATACTCTGAAAATGCGTAATGACATAGTAAAGATAACAACATCGCATAATCCCAAAAAAAGGGTGTCACAACCTCACGGACTATCTAAACTGAGTGCTAAATACAGAGTCTGAAAAAATATATAATTGTCTCGAAACTAGGAGAAAAAGTAAGACAATAAGGAATCCAAATGCAGGAGAGACACCAAGGCCCACGAACGCCAGCGGGTATACCTTGAAGCTCTGGGTGGATTGAAGGTGACTCCCTCAATGCGGTCCACTGGGTACGGATGCGGGATCTATACAACATTAAGAAGTGCAGTGTAGCATCAGTACAACCAACCCCATGTACTGAGTAAGTGCCAAGCCTAACCTCGGCCGAAGAGTGACGAGGCTAGACTTGACAATAACGATAACCTGTCCTATTCTACAGCAGGTAACAAGGATAATACAAGGCAAGAGATAAGCAGACAAGTAAGGGATACAGGAGCAGTAAGGGGAAACAAGTGAATTGAAGCAGTCAAATTGACAGATAGAAATAAGCAAGGGAGGCAATCTAACATAATAGCCAACGAAACAAGTATAAGTACCATAAATGTAAACAATGGCACGACATCACTCTTCGTGCTTTTACTCTCTTCCTCACAATGCAATGTAATCAAGTATCATGGCACGGCATCACCCTTCGTGCTTTTACTCTCTCCCTCACAATGCAATGTACAATGTAAGGCAATGTAAATCATGGCACGACATTAACCTTCGTGCATATAATCAATAGAAATCATGGCACGTCATTAACCTTCTTGCTTATAATCAATATGAATCTTGGCACGACATCACCCTCCGTGCTTTACACTCTTCCTCACTATGAAATGTAATCAGATGTCATGGCATGTCATCACCCTTCGTGCTTTACACTCTTCCTCACCAAACAATAACAGACATAATGGCAAGGAGTACAGCATAGTGGAAATAGACAGTTCAAAAACACCCGACAAGGGGAAAATACCAATTAATAACTCAATAAATGCCCGGCAAGGGTCTCAGCTATAACCAATTATATATGATGAAATACTGCAAATTTCTATCAAAATAGACTCACGGGCATGCTTGACACACATTGCATAGGTACTCGTCACCTCACCTATGCAATGAACATGATAATCACTTAGCACATAGCAAATAATACCTATTCCCTCACCAAAATTAGGCAAGACACTTACCTCGGTCCAAAGTATAGCAATCAACCCTCTAAGACCGTCTTTCCTTTATAATCCGACTCCGAAACAACGATATCTAGGCATAATTAATTCAATAATATCAATTAAAGCTCAATAACACAATCCCATAGCCTAGATATTCAATTTCTAGCATTCTTCCAAAAATACCAAAATTCGCCCCCGGGCCCGCTTGGTCCAAACTCGAGGTTCGGACCAAAACCCAATCACCCATAACCCCACGAGTTAAAATACATAATTTGTTTCAAGATCCGACCCCAAATTGAGGTTGAATCATCCAATTTTCCCAAAAACCTAACTCTACCCAAAACCCCTAATTTCTACTTTGATTTTAGGATTTTAGGCCTAGATTATAGTGATTAGGGAAGGGAAGTGGAAGAGATTGATGTTAGGAAGCTTACCCAAGAGACTATGGATGAAGAATTGGCTTGGAGGTCTTCAATGGAGGTTGGAGAAGGAGGAGGAAGCTGAAAATAATGAAATCTCGTGTAGAGTATTCTGTTTTTAGACTTACAGAATAACTGGACGATTTTGGCTATCGCGATCGCGGCAGGAGGCACGCGATCGTGGAGAGTACTGGGTCTGAAGCTTCGCGATCGCGGTTAAGAGGGTGCGATCGCAGGGAACACGGGTCACTAGCCTTCGCGATCGCGACCAAGCGATTGCGTTCGCATAGTGCAACGCCTACCCAGCCCCCATCCCAAGACTTACTCTATGTGTTCGTGTGAGGCCTTCCGCGATCGCGTAGAGCACTGGCCCCCAAGCTCTGCGAGCGCGGTTGAGGCTCTGCGTTCGCATAGAGTCAACTACTCACCCCCAACCCATGACACATCGCGATCGCAAGAACATGTACGCGATCGCGGAGAAGAAAACGCTGGACACCAGAAAATAGCAAACACACCAGATTTTTAGCACTTTTCACACCCCGTTAGCTACCCGAAACTCACCCGAGCCCTCGGGGCTCAAAACCAAAAACACACACAACTCCCAAAACATCCTACGGACTTATTCAAGCTTTTAAATCACCAAAATACCATCAAAAACACAGAATTAAACCTTAAAACTCATAGAATTTTCTTAAAACTTCATAAAGCTTAACTTTTCCAATTTTGATCTGAAACACGTCATTCCAAGTCTGTTTTACACCAAAATTCACAGATAAGTCACATAACATATAATAAACCTGTTCCGGGCTCCAAAACCATAATACGGGCCCGGTAACACGGTTTTCGCATAAAATTTCATTTTCAAAATCCTTTATTATTTTCAGAAAATAATTTTCTTTAAAAATTCATTTATCGGGCTTGGGACCTCGGAATTCGATTCCGGGCATACGTCCAAGTCCCATATTTTCCTACGGACCCTTCGGGACCGTCACATCACGGGTCCGGGTCTGTTTACCAAAAATATTGACCAAAGTCAACTTTATTCATTTAATTATCATAAAATTCCATTTTAATCAAATTTCAACATCAAGGCTTCCCGGCAACACGTCCGGGCTGCGCACGCATATCAAGGTGAGATTAACGGAGGCTTTCGGGGCCTCGAAACACAGATTTAGCTAGAATTACTTAAGATGACTTGTTGGGTCATCACATAACTGAAGAGTGCAGTTACGAATTTTTAGTTGAATAATTCGTAATTTATTATGGTAGTATTATGTAACGACCCGACCGGTCGTTCCGTAGTATTTGTGCAGTTATACCTATTTGCCTTGTCATGCCTTGTTTAAACTGTTTAGGATGTGTTGGAGTTACAACATAATATACCCGACCCGTGCTATTTCTACAAAAAAAAAGAGAAACTTCAAATGATGCACTTAAATGAGCATATGAAATGGAAGCTTCAAGCTTTACTTGGAAAAATGATACAATTACAAATGGCAACAAATTGTTCAAGAGATGGTGTATTTTCGTTTGAAGATTTGCCCGCCACGTAAGGATCTCTCAGTTTTGTTACCTTAAATCCTTATTAATTATCAAACATTTGAATTACAAAAAGGTAGAGTTTTAATTGAACGCAAACACTTTTTCACTCTTAATCTACTCAGCTTTTTTCTCTAATCTCGTTTCTCAGTTAAACCCTTGTACTGTATTCTCATGTCGTTAACAATGTTTTTTTAATGTTTCATCCATCAATCGAAAACTCTCAAAGCCAACTTTTTCACTCTTTATGTTATCTCAACTAGACGACGTCGTAAATCACGTAATGCATTGAAGCCAATGATTTCAAAAGATTTACACTCGAACTCTCACAATAGTTATTCAATGAGTAGAAAGCTATTGCCGCATAAGGGATGGGAGATTGAAATGGGCATTGGAACCCCAATAAAACAAGTAATATTCTCTAGTCAAGCCAGTGGACCACTGAGTAGTGCGATTGATTTAGAGTCAGCGGCTAGATATCCTCATCCTCCTGTTGCTTTTGATGTGAGGCCTGGTTATCAGTTTACATTGTCCGAGATTGAAGCAGCAACAATGACTTTGCTGATGAAAAATGTAGTTGTTTGTGGAGATTATGCCATTGTTTATTATGGTATCTTGTTTGGCAATACTAGAGTTACAATAAAGCGGTTGCTCACTAGCAGGGCTAAAGCAAATGACTTTATGAGGGAGGTAGAAGCTTTATTGGGTCTCAAACATAGAAACTTGGTGAAATTGCTTGGTTATTGTTTTGAAGGATATTACAGATTCGGAGCATTCGGGAGCCGATTCGAGGGGCAAGAGTATTGCAGAGTAGTTTGTCGGGCTTGTCACGACCCCAAATCCTAATAGGACGTGATGGCGCCTATCGTGGAACTAGGCTAGCCAACCATTACATTGCTACGCTTTTGTTCAATTAAAATAGTTCACAATTAAATAATAAGCAAGCAACCACATCATAATTTATAGAAATAAGTCTTAACGTCCCAATAATAGTCTAACAACCTCCCAAGAACTGGAGTCAATAGTCATGAGCATCTAAGAATAAATAAATCTAACTCTGCTAAAA